>QEOT01003688.1:4657-27958 GCA_003123785.1 Pterocarya stenoptera | reverse complement strand
CCGCCCTCCACTCTTCTTCTCCTCCACTCTTCCTCTTCTCCTATCTTCCTTCTCTGCTCCACTATTCCTCCACTTCTCCTCTTTCCCTTTCCTTTTGTCCTGCACTCTTACCCCTCTCCTCCACCTCTCTTTCGCCTTCCATTCTTCCTCCCCTCCTCTCTTCCTCCTCTCATCCACTATTCCACCCCACTTCCTTTCCACCTCTTCTCGTCTCTTCCGTTTGCTCCTCTTCCACACTCTTCCTCCCCTCCACATCTAGCTTCCTCCCCTCCTCCACTCTTCCTCCACGCCCCCACTCTTCCTCTTCTCCTCAATTCCTCCTCTTCTCATCTCTTCGTTCTCTCCTTCATTCTTCCTCAACTCTTACTTTCCTTTGCTCTCTTCCTCTCCGCCATCTCTCATCCTCCGTCCACTCTTCCTTCCCCTCCTCTCCTCCACTCTTCCTCCTGTCATCCTTTCCTCCTCTCTCCCTCTGTCCACTCCTTCATCTCTCCTTCTTCTCCACACTTCTTCCTCTCTTCATTTCCTCTTCTCTTACCCTTCCTCCTCTCCTCCATCTCTCTTCCATTCTCAACTCTTCCTCCTACTCTTTCTGTTCTCCTCCTCGCTTCTTCTTCCTCATCCTCCTCCTCCCCTTCTTCTCTCTTACTACTATACATTTCTTCCTCCTAGATATACTACTTTTATGTTTATATTTTTAAATATTAAATTATATTTGGTTGGATTGTTAGATTTTTTTTTTCTTTCTCAATCCTTCCAGTTTTTAAATTTTAATTTCCAAACCGTAAGATTTGTTGCGGAGGCCTTAGCCATGTACAGATTTGACTGGATAGACTTAGTGGCTAGCCTTCAGCTTTGATACAAAAGAGGCAGAGACGCTCTCTAGGTCTATAGATAACATTTTGTACTCATCATCTTTTTTTAGCTACAAAATACTCTTTATAGATCTTAGACCTTCATTCAGGAACCTTTCAAAGGGATGAAGAAAGGTTGATTTAGGTATTGATATTCTCATTTCCTATTCGAAATTATACTCCTCATTTAGACAGCAAAAGTAAATAGTTTGATGGCAAATTACAGGATAATTCCGTCCAATTACTTTTTTATTTGATGACAATTCTTCGATGATGAAGGGAGTTACACACTTTACATTGACAACTTTCAATGACAATATTATGACAATCTAACTGCATTATTCTACCCAAGGAATCAACAAGTATTTTTTGTTAGAAGCATTATGTCTCTTATTGGATTGTTTTCCGGAAATTTCTGTTTTATTTTACATTATATTGTCCTGATAATGTGGAACTTCAAACGTTTTCCTTAATTAACACTAGGTTTGTTATATTTCTTTGAAGATTAAATCATACTTTTTCATTATTTTCAAAATTTGTAGTTCTTTAGGATTGTCTAATAATACAAATTTTCCATACCGGTTGATGTGCTCTTTGCATTGTAGCAACGAACTTTGTAAAGATTGATGACAGAAGATACTTGCTATGTTGATGTATTTTCTAGAGCGAGGTAAACGTATTGATATATTTTTGTTGATCTATTTTGTATTCTTTGAGGCATTATTTTTGCAATACATATTATGAGAAACTTTTTGTTAATAGTCAATTACTACTAAAAGTAATATCATAGCAAAAAATTTCTCTAATTTTCTTTTTTATTACAAGTTTTTTCCCTCATCCTCCTCCTTCACTCCTCCTTTCCTCCTCTCCTCCACTCTTCCACCTCTCCTCCGCGTCCACTCTTCTTCTCCTCCACTCTTCCTCTTCTCCTATCTTCCTTCTCTGCTCCACTGTTCCTCCTCTTCTCCTCTCTTCCTTTCCTTTTGTCCTGCACTCTTCCCCCTCTCCTCCACCTCTCTTTCTCCTTCCATTCTTCCGCCCCTCCTCTCTTCCTCCTCTCATCCAGTATTCCTCCCCACTTCCTTTCCACCTCTTCTCGTCTCTTCCGTTTGCTCCTCTTCCACACTCTTCCTCCCCTCACATCTCGCTTCCTCCCCTCCTCCACTCTTCCTCCACACCCGCACTCTTCCTCTTCTCCTCAATTCCTCCTCTTCTCATCTCTTCGTTCTCTCCTTCACTCTTCCTCCACTCTACCTTTCCATTGCTCTCTTCCTCTCCTCCATCTCTCATCCTCCATCCACTCTTCCTTCCCCTCCTCTCCTCCACTCTTCCTCCTGTCATCCTTTCCTCCTCTCTCCCTCTGTCCACTCCTTCATCTCTCCCTCTTCTCCACTCTTCTTCCTCTCTTCTCTTACCCTTCCTCCTCTCCTCCACCTCTCTTCCATTCTCAACTCTTCCTCCTATTCTTTCTGTTCTCCTCCTCGCTTCTTCTTCCTCATCCTCCTCCTCCCCTTCTTCTCTCTTACTACTATACATTTCTTCCTCCTAGATATACTACTTTTATGTTTATATTTTTAAATATGAAATTATATTTGGTTGGATTGTTAGACTTTTTTTATTTCTTTCTCAATCCTTCTAGTTTTTAAATTTTAATTTCCAAAACGTAAGATATGTTGCGGAGACCTTAGCCATGTACAGATTTGACTGGATAGACTTTGTGGCTAGCCTTTAGCTTTGATACAAAAGAGGCAGAGACGCTCTGTAGCCCTATAGATGACATTTTGTACTCATTATTATTATTATCTTGGTATAAAATACTCTCTATAGATCTTAGACGTTCGTTCAAGAACCTTTCAAAGGGATGAAGAAAGGTTCATTTAGGTATTGATATTGTTATTTCCGATTCGAAATTATACTCCTCATTTAGACAGCAAAAGTAAATAGTTTGATAGCAGATTACAGGTTAATTTCGTCCTATTACTTTTTTATTTGATGACAAGTCTTCGATGATGAAGGGAGTTACACACTTTACATTGACAACTTTCAATGATGATATTATGTCAATCTAACTGCGATATTCTACCCAAGGAATCAACAGGTATTTTTTGTTAGAAGCATTATGTCTCTTATTGGATTGTTTTCAGGAACTTTCCATTTTATGTTACTTTATATTGTCTAGATAATGTGGAACTTCAAACGTTTTCCTTCATTAACTTTAGGTTTGTTATATTTCTTTCTGGATTAATCATACTTTTCCATTATTTGCAAAATTTGTAGTTCTTTAGGATTGTCTAATAATGCAAATTTTTCATACCGGTTGATCTGCTCTTTGCATTGTAGCAACGAACTTTGTAAAGATTGATGACAGAAGATGCTTGCTATGTTTATGTATTTTATAGAGCGAGGGAAATGTATTGATATTTTTTTATTGATCTATTTTGCATTCATTGAGGAATTATTTTTCAAGTACATATTATGAGAAACTTTTTGCTAATAGTCCATTACTACTAAAATTAATATCATAGCAGAAAATTTCCCAAATTTTTTTTTTATTACAAGTTTTTTCCCTCAGCCTCCTCCTCCACTCCTCCTTTCCTCCTCTCCTCCACTCTTCCACCTCTCCTCCTCCCTCCACTCTCCCCTTCCACTCTTCCTCTTCTCCTATCTTCCTTCTCTGCTCCACTATTCCTCCTCTTCTCCTCTCTTCGTTTCCTCTTGTCCTGCACTCTTCCTCCTCTACTCCACCTCTCTTCCTCTTTCCGTTCTTCCTCTCCTCCTCTCTTCCTCCTCTCATCCACTATTCCTCCCCTCTTCCTTTCCACGTCTTCTCGTCTCTTCCTTTTGCTCCTCTTCCACACTCTTCATCCCCTCCACATCTCTCTTCCTCCCCTCCTCCACTCTTCCTCCACGCCCCCACTCTTCTTCTTCTCCTCAATTCCTCCTCTTCTCATCTCTTCCTTCTCTCCTTCACTCTTCCTCCTCTCTTCCATTCTTTTGCTCTCTTCCTCTCCTCCACCTCTCTTCCTCCATCCACTCTTCCTTTCCCTCCTCTCCTCCACTCTTCCTCCTCTCATCCTTTCCTCCTCTCTCCCTCTATCCACTCCTTCATCTCTCCCTTTCCTCCACTCTTCCTCCTCTCTTCATTTCCTCTTCTCTTACCCTTCCTCCTCTCCTCCACCTCTCTTCCATTCTCAACTCTTCCTCCTATTCTTTCTGTTCTCCTCCTCGCTTCCTCTTCCTCATCCTCCTCCTCCCCTTCTTCTCTTTTACTACTATACATTTCTTCCTCCAAGATATACTATTTTTATGTTTATATTTTTAACTATTAAATTATATTTGGTTTGATTGTTAGAATTTTTTTATTTATTTCTTTCTCAATCCTTCCCGTTTTTAAATTTTAATTTCCAAACCGTAAGATTCGTTGCGGAGGCCTTAGCCATGTACAGATTTGACTGGATAGACTTAGTGGCTAGCCTTCAGCTTTGATACAAAAGAGGCAGAGACGCTCACTAGGTCTATAGATGACATTTTGTACACATTATTATTATTTTTTTGGTATAAAATACTCTCTATAGATCTTAAACCTTCGTTTAGGAACCTTTCAAAGGGATGACGAAAGGTTCATTTAGGTACTGATATTGTCATTTCTGATTCGAAATTATACTCCTCATTTAGACAACAAAAGTAACTAGTTTGATGGCAGATTACAGGTTAATTCCGTCCTATTACCTTTTTATTTGATGGCAATTCTTCGATGATGAAGGGAGTTACACAATTTACATTGACAACTTTCAAAGACGATATTATGTCAATCTAACTACAATATTCTACCCAAGGAATCAACAGGTATTTTTTGTTAGGCGATATGTCTCTTATTGGATTGTTTTCAGGAACTTTCGATTTTATTTTACTTTATATTGTCTTGATAATGTGGAACTTCAAACGTTTTCCTTCATTAACTATAGGTTTGTTATATTTCTTTGTAGATTAATCATACATTTTCATTATTTGCAAAATTTGTAGTTCTTTAGGATTGTCTAATAATGCAAATTTTCCAAACCGGTTGATGTGCTCTTAGCATTGTAGCAACGAACTTTGTAAAGATTCATGGCAGAAGATACTTGCTACGTTTATGTATTTTATAAAGCGAGGGAAATGTATTGATATTTTTTTATTGATCTATTTTGCGTTCTTTGAGGAATTATTTGTAAAATACAAATTATGAGAAACTTTTTGTTAATAGTCCATTACTACTAAAAGTAATATCATAGCAGAAAATTTCCCAAATTTTTTTTTTATTACAAGTTCTTTCCCTCATCCTCCTCCACCACTCCTCCTTTCCTCCTCTCCTCCACTCTTCCACCTCTCCTCCTCCCTCCACTCTTCCTTTCCACTCTTCCTCTTCTCCTATCTTCCTTCTCTGCTCCACTGTTCCTCCTCTTCTCCTCTCTTTGTTTCCTCTTGTCCTCCACTCTTCCTCCTCTCCTCCACCTCTCTTCCCCCTTTCGTTCTTCCTCTCCTCCTCTCTTCCTCCTCTCATCCACTATTCCTCCCCTTTTCCTTTCCACCTCTTCTCGTCTCTTCCTTTTGCTCCTCTTCCACTCTCTTCATCCCCTCCACATCTCTCTTCCTCCCCTCCTCCATTCTTCCTCCACGCCCCCACTCTTCTTCTTCTCCTCAATTCCTCCTCTTCTCATCTCTTCCTTCTCTCCTTCACTCTTCCTCCTCTCTTCCTCTCCTCCACCTCTCTTCCTCCATCCACTCTTCCGTTCCCTCCTCTCCTCCACTCTTCCCCCTCTCATCCTTTCCTCCTCTCTCCCTCTATCCAGTCCTTCATCTCTCCCTTTCCTCCACTCTTCTTCCTCTCTTCATTTCCTCTTCTCTTACCCTTCCTCCTCTCCTCCACCTCTCTTCCATTCTCAACTCTTCCTCCTATTCTTTCTGTTCTCCTCCTCGCTTCCTCTTCCTCATCCTCCTCCTCCCCTTCTTCTCTTTTACTACTATACATTTCTTCCTCCTAGATATACTATTTTTATGTTTATATTTTTAACTATTAATTTATATTTGGATTGATTGTTAGAATTTTTTTATTTATTTCTTTCTCAATCCTTCGAGTTTTTAAATTTTAATTTCCAAACCGTAAGATTTGTTGCGGAGGCCTTAGCCATGTACAGATTTGACTGGATAGACTTAGTGGCTAGCCTTCAGCTTTGATACAAAAGAGGCAGAGACGCTCACTAGGTCTATAGATGACATTTTGTACACATTATTATTATTTTTTTGGTATAAAATACTCTCTATAGATCTTAAACCTTCGTTTAGGAACCTTTCAAAGGGATGAAGAAAGGTTCATTTAGGTACTGATATTGTCATTTCCGATTCGAAATTATACTCCTCATTTAGACAACAAAAGTAACTAGTTTGATGGCAGATTACAGGTTAATTCCGTTCTATTACCTTTTTATTTGATGGAAATTCTTCGATGATGAAGGAGTTACACACTTTACATCGACAACTTTCAAAGACGATATTATGTCAATCTAACTACGATATTCTACCCAAGGAATCAACAGGTATTTTTTGTTAGGCATTATGTCTCTTATCGGATTGTTTTCAGGAACTTTCAATTTTATTTTACTTTATATTGTCTTGATAATCTGGAACTTCAAACGTTTTCCTTCATTAACTATAGGTTTGTTATATTTCTTTGTATATTAATCATACTTTTTCATTTTTTGCAAAATTTGTAGTTCTTTAGGATTGTGTAATAATGCAAATTTTCCATACCGGTTGATGTGCTCTTTGCATTGCAGCAACGAACTTTGTAAAGATTGATGACAGAAGATACTTGCTATGTTTATGTATTTTATAGAGCGAGGGAAACGTATTGATAGTTTTTTATTGATCTATTTTGCGTTCTTTGAGGAATTATTTGTAAAATACATATTATGAGAAACTTTTTGTTAATAGTCCATTACTACTAAAAGTAATATCATAGCAGAAAATTTCCGGAATTTTTTTTTTTATTACAAGTTTTTTCCCTCATCCTCCTCCACCACTCCTCCTTTCCTCCTCTCCTCCACTCTTCCACCTCTCCTCCTCCCTCCACTCTTCCTTTCCACTCTTCCTCTTCTCCTATCTTCCTTCTCTGCTCCACTGTTCCTCCTCTTCTCCTCTCTTTGTTTCCTCTTGTCCTCCACTCTTCCTCCTCTCCTCCACCTCTCTTCCCCCTTTCGTTCTTCCTCTCCTCCTCTCTTCCTCCTCTCATCCACTATTCCTCCCCTTTTCCTTTCCACCTCTTCTCGTCTCTTCCTTTTGCTCCTCTTCCACTCTCTTCATCCCCTCCAAATCTCTCTTCCTCCCCTCCTCCATTCTTCCTCCACGCCCCCACTCTTCTTCTTCTCCTCAATTCCTCCTCTTCTCATCTCTTCCTTCTCTCCTTCACTCTTCCTCCTCTCTTCCTCTCCTCCACCTCTCTTCCTCTCCTCCTCCATCCACTCTTCCGTTCCCTCCTCTCCTCCACTCTTCCCCCTCTCATCCTTTCCTCCTCTCTCCCTCTATCCAGTCCTTCATCTCTCCCTTTCCTCCACTCTTCTTCCTCTCTTCATTTCCTCTTCTCTTACCCTTCCTCCTCTCCTCCACCTCTCTTCCATTCTCAACTCTTCCTCCTATTCTTTCTGTTCTCCTCCTCGCTTCCTCTTCCTCATCCTCCTCCTCCCCTTCTTCTCTTTTACTACTATACATTTCTTCCTCCTAGATATACTATTTTTATGTTTATATTTTTAACTATTAATTTATATTTGGATTGATTGTTAGAATTTTTTTATTTATTTCTTTCTCAATCCTTCGAGTTTTTAAATTTTAATTTCCAAACCGTAAGATTTGTTGCGGAGGCCTTAGCCATGTACAGATTTGACTGGATAGACTTAGTGGCTAGCCTTCAGCTTTGATACAAAAGAGGCAGAGACGCTCACTAGGTCTATAGATGACATTTTGTACACATTATTATTATTTTTTTGGTATAAAATACTCTCTATAGATCTTAAACCTTCGTTTAGGAACCTTTCAAAGGGATGAAGAAAGGTTCATTTAGGTACTGATATTGTCATTTCCGATTCGAAATTATACTCCTCATTTAGACAACAAAAGTAACTAGTTTGATGGCAGATTACAGGTTAATTCCGTTCTATTACCTTTTTATTTGATGGAAATTCTTCGATGATGAAGGAGTTACACACTTTACATCGACAACTTTCAAAGACGATATTATGTCAATCTAACTACGATATTCTACCCAAGGAATCAACAGGTATTTTTTGTTAGGCATTATGTCTCTTATCGGATTGTTTTCAGGAACTTTCAATTTTATTTTACTTTATATTGTCTTGATAATCTGGAACTTCAAACGTTTTCCTTCATTAACTATAGGTTTGTTATATTTCTTTGTATATTAATCATACTTTTTCATTTTTTGCAAAATTTGTAGTTCTTTAGGATTGTCTAATAATGCAAATTTTCCATACCGGTTGATGTGCTCTTTGCATTGCAGCAACGAACTTTGTAAAGATTGATGACAGAAGATACTTGCTATGTTTATGTATTTTATAGAGCGAGGGAAACGTATTGATAGTTTTTTATTGATCTATTTTGCGTTCTTTGAGGAATTATTTGTAAAATACATATTATGAGAAACTTTTTGTTAATAGTCCATTACTACTAAAAGTAATATCATAGCAGAAAATTTCCGGAATTTTTTTTTTATTACAAGTTTTTTCCCTCATCCTCGTCCTCCACTCCTCCTTTCCTCCTCTCCTCCACTCTTCCACCTCTCCTCCTCCCTCCACTCTTCCCTTCCACTCTTCCTCTTCTCCTATTTTCCTTCTCTACTCCACTGTTCCTCCTCTTCTCCTCCCTTTCTTTCCTCTTGTCATGCACTCTTCCTCCTCTCCTCCTCCTCTCTTCCTCCTTTCGTTCTTCCTCTCCTCCTCCTCTCATCCACTATTCCTCCCCTCTTCCTTTCCACCTCTTCTCGTCTCTTCCTTTCGCTCCTCTTCCACACTCTTCATCCCCTCCACATCTCTCTTCCTCCCCTCCTCCACTCTTCCTCCACGCCCCCACTCTTCTTCTTCTCCTCAATTCCTCCTCTTCTCATCTCTTCCTTCTCTCCTTCACTCTTCTTCCTCTCTTCCTTTCTTTTGCTCTCTTCCTCTCCTCCGCCTCTCTTCCTCCATCCACTCTTCCTTCCCCTCCTCTCCTCCCCTCTTCCCCCACTCATCCTTTCCTCCTCTCTCCCTCTATCCACTCCTTCATCTCTCCCTTTCCTCCACTCTTCTTCCTCTCTTCATTTCCTCTTCTCTTACCCTTCCTCCCCTCCTCCACCTCTCTTCCATTCTCAACTCTTCCTCCTATTC
Organism: Pterocarya stenoptera; assembly: GCA_003123785.1. Taxonomy (NCBI): domain Eukaryota; kingdom Viridiplantae; phylum Streptophyta; class Magnoliopsida; order Fagales; family Juglandaceae; genus Pterocarya; species Pterocarya stenoptera. The sequence continues at coordinate 18,693 of QEOT01003688.1, read as the reverse complement.
TTTCTGTTCTCCTCCTCGCTTCCTCTTCCTCATCCTCCTCCTCCCCTTCTTCTCTTTTACTACTATACATTTCTTCCTCCTAGATATACTATTTTTATGTTTATATTTTTAAATATTAAATTATATTTGGTTTGATTGTTAAGACTTTTTTTTATTTCTTTCTCAATCCTTCGAGTTTTTAAATTTTAATTTCCAAACCGTAAGATTTGTTGCGGAGGCCTTAGCCATGTATAGATTTGACTGGATAGACTTAGTGGCTAGCCTTCAGCTTTGATACAAAAGAGGCAGAGACGCTCTCTAGGTCTATAGATGACATTTTGTACACATTATTATTATTTTTTTGGTATAAAATACTCTCTATAGATCTTAGACCTTCGTTTAGGAAGCTTTCAAAGTGATGAAGAAAGGTTCATTTAGCTACTGATATTGTGATTTCCGATTTGAAATTATACTCCTCATTTAGACAACAAAAGTAAATATTTTGACGGCAGATTACAGGTTAATTCCGTCCTATTACCTTTTTATTTGATGGCAATTCTTCGATGATGAAGGGAGTTACACACTTTACATCGACAACTTTCAAAGACGATATTATGTCAATCTAACTACGATATTCTACCCAAGGAATCAACAGGTATTTTTTGTTAGGCATTATGTCTCTTATCGGATTGTTTTCAGGAACTTTCAATTTTATTTTACTTTATATTGTCTTGATAATCTGGAACTTCAAACGTTTTCCTTCATTAACTATAGGTTTGTTATATTTCTTTGTATATTAATCATACTTTTTCATTTTTTGCAAAATTTGTAGTTCTTTAGGATTGTCTAATAATGCAAATTTTCCATACCGGTTGATGTGCTCTTTGCATTGCAGCAACGAACTTTGTAAAGATTGATGACAGAAGATACTTGCTATGTTTATGTATTTTATAGAGCGAGGGAAACGTATTGATATTTTTTTATTGATCTATTTTGTGTTCTTTGAGGAATTATTTTTCAAATAAATATTATGAGGAACGTTTTGTTAATAGTCAATTCCTACTAAAAGTAATATCATAGCAGAAAATTTCCCAAATTTGTTTTTTATTACAAGTTTTTTCCCTCATCCTCCTCCTCCACTCCTCCTTTCCTCCTCCCCTCCACTCTTCCACCTCTCCTCCTCTCTTTGGTTCCTCTTGTCCTGCACTCTTCCTCCTCTCCTCCACCTCTCTTCCTCCTTCCATTCTTCCTCTCCTCCTCTCTTCCTCCTCTCATCCACTATTCCTCCCCTCTTCCTTTCCGCCTCTTCTCGTCTCTTCCTTTTGCTCCTCTTCCACACTCTTCCTCCCCTCCACATCTCTCTTCCTTCCCTCCTCCACTCTTCCTCCACGACCCACACTTCCTCTTCTCCTCAATTCCTCCTCTTCTCATCTCTTCGTTCTCTCCTTCACTCTTCCCCCTCTCTTCCTTTGCTTTGCTCTCTTCCTCCGTCCACTCTTCCTTCCCCTCCTCTCCTCCACTTTTTCCCCTCTCATCCTTTCCTCTTCTCTCCCTCTGTCCACTCCTGCATCTCTCCCTCTCCTCCACTCTTCTTCCTCTCTCCATTTCCTCTTCTCTTACCCTTCCTCCTCTCCTCCACCTCTCTTCCATTCTCAACTCTTCCTCCTATTCTTTCTGTTCTCCTCCTCGCTTCCTCTTCCTCATCCTCCTCCTCCCCTTCTTCTCTCTTACTACTATACATTTTTCCTCCTAGATATACTATTTTTATGTTTATATTTTTAAATATTAAATTATATTGGTTTGATCGTTAGACTTTTTTTTTTTTTTTTATTTCTTTCTCCATCCTTCGAGTTTTTAAATTTTAATTTCCAAACCGTAAGATTTGTTGCGGAGGACTTAGCCATGTACAGATTTGACTGGATAGACTTAGTGGCTAGCCTTCAGCTTTGATACAAAATAGGCAGAGACGCTCTCTAGGTCTATAGATGACATTTTGTACACATGATTATTATTTTTTTGGTATAAAATACTCTCTATAGATCTTAGACCTTCGTTTAGGAACCTTTCAAAGTGATGAAGAAAGGTTCATTTAGGTACTGATATTGTGATTTCGGATTCGAAATTATACTCCTCATTTAGACAACAAAAGTAAATAGTTTGATGGCAGATTACAGGTCATTTCTGTCCTATTACCTTTTTATTTGATGGCAATTCTTCGATGATGAAGGGCGTTACACACTTTACATTGACAACTTTCAAAGACGATATTATGTCAATCTAACTACGATATTCTACCCAAGGAATCAACAGGTATTTTTTGTTAGGCATTATGTCTCTTATCGGATTGTTTTCAGGAACTTTCAATTTTATTTTAATTTATATTGTCTTGATAATCTGGAACTTCAAACGTTTTCCTTCATTAACTATAGGTTTGTTATATTTCTTTGTATATTAATCATACTTTTTCATTTTTTGCAAAATTTGTAGTTATTTAGGATTGTCTAATAATGCAAATTTTCCATACCGGTTGATGTGCTCTTTGCATTGTAGCAACGAACTTTGTAAAGATTGATGACAGAAGACACTTGCTATGTTTATGTATTTTATAGAGCGAGGGAAACGTATTGATATTTTTTTATTGATCTATTTTGTGTTCTTTGAGGAGTTATTTTTCAAATAAATATTATGAGGAACGTTTTGTTAATAGTCAATTCCTACTAAAAGTAATATCATAGCAGAAAATTTCCTAAATTTTTTTTTTTATTACAAGTTTTTTCCCTCATCCTCCTCCTCCACTCCTCCTTTCCTCCTCTCCTCCACTCTTCCACCTCTCCTCCTCTCTTTGTTTCCTCTTGTCCTGCACTCTTCCTCCTCTCCTCCACCTCTCTTCCTCCTTCCATTCTTCCGCTCCTCCTCTATTCCTCCTCTCATCCACTATTCCTCCCCTCTTCCTTTCCACCTCTTCTCCTCTCTTCCTTTTGCTCCTCTTCCACACTCTTCCTCCCCTCCACATCTCTCTTCCTTCCCTCTTCCACTCTTCCTCCACGCCCCCACTCTTCCTCTTCTCCTCAATTCCTCCTCTTCTCATCTGTTCGTTCTCTCCTTCACTCTTCCCCCTCTTTTCCTTTCCTTTGCTCTCTTCCTCCGTCCACTCTTCCTTCCCCTCCTCTCCTCCACTCTTTCCCCTCTCATCCTTTCCTCCTCTCTCCCTCTGTTCACTCCTACATCTCTCCCTCTCCTCCACTCTTCTTCCTCTCTCCATTTCCTCTTCTCTTACCCTTCCTCCTCTCCTCCACCTCTCTTCCATTCTCAACTCTTCCTCCTATTCTTTCTGTTCTCCTCCTCGCTTCCTCTTTCTCATCCTCCTCCTCCCCTTCTTCTCTCTTACTACTATACATTTCTTCCTCCTAGATATACTATTTTTATGTTTATATTTTTAAATATTAAATTATATTTGGTTTGATTGTTAGACTTTTTTTTTTATTTCTTTCTCAATCCTTCGAGTTTTTAAATTTTAATTTCCAAACCGTAAGATTTGTTGCGGAGGCCTTAGCCATGTACAGATTTGACCGGATAGACTTAGTGGCTAGCCTTCAGCTTTGATACAAAATAGGCAGAGACGCTCTCTAGGTCTATAGATGACATTTTGTACACATGATTATTATTTTTTTGGTATAAAATACTCTCTATAGATCTTAGACCTTCGTTTAGGAACCTTTCAAAGGGATGAAGAAAGGTTGATTTAGGTACTGATATTGTCATTTCTGATTCGAAATTATACTCCTCATTTAGACAACAAAAGTAAATAGTTTGATGGCAGATTACAGGTTAATTCCGTCCTATTACCTTTTTATTTGATGGCAATTCTTCGATGATGAAGGGAGTTACACACTTTACATTGACAACTTTCAAAGACGATATTATTTCAATCTAACTACGATATTCTACCCAAGGAATCAACATGTATTTTTTGTTGGGCATTATGTCTCTTATTGTATTGTTTTCAGGAACTTTCCATTTTATTTTACTTTATATTGTCTTGATAATGTGGAACTTCAAACGTTTTCCTTCATTAACTATAGGTTTGTTATATTTCTTTGTAGATTAATCATACTTTTTCATTATTTGCAAAATTTGTAGTTCTTTAGGATTGTCTAATAATGCAAATTTTCCATACCGGTTGATGTGCTCTTTGCATTGTAGCAACGAACTTTGTAAAGATTGATGACAGAAGATACTTGCTATGTTTATGTATTTTATAGTGCGAGGGAAACGTATTGATATTTTTTTATTGATCTATTTTGCGTTCTTTGAGGAATTATTTTTCAAATACATATTATGAGAAACTTTTGTTAATAGTCAATTACTACTAAAAGTAATATCATAGTAGAAAATTTCCCAAATTTTTTTTTTATTATAAGTTTTTTCCCTTATCCTCCTCCTCCACTCCCCCTTTCCTCCTCTCCTCCACTCTTCCATCTCTCCTCCTCCCTCCACTCTTCCCTTCCACTCTTCCTCTTCTCCTATCTTCCTTCTTTGCTCCGCTGTTCCTCCTCTTCTCCTTTCTTCCTTTCCGCTTCTCCTGAACTCTTCCTCCTCTCCTCCACCTCTCTTCCTCCTTCCATTCTTCCTCCCCTCCTTTCTTCCTCCTCTCCTCCACTCTTCTCCTAACTTCCTCCTCTCCTTCACTATTCTTCCTCTCTTCCTTTGCACCTCTTCTCGTCTCTTCCTTTTGCTCCTCTTCCACACTCTTCCTCTCCTACATCTCTCTACCTCCCCTCCTCCACTCTTCCTCCTCTCGTCCTTTCCTCCTCTCTCCCTCTGTCCACTCCTTCATCTCTCCCTCTTCTCCACTCTTCTTCCTCTCTTCATTTCCACTTCTCTTACTCTTCCTCCTCTCCTCCACTTCTCTTCCATTCTTAAAACTCTTCCTCCTATTCTTTCTCTTCTCCTCCTTGCTTTCTCTTCCTCATCCTCCTACTCCCCTTCTTCTCTCTTACTACTATACATTTCTTCCTCCTAGATATACTATTTTTGTGTTTATATTTTTAAATATTAAATTATATTTGGTTGGATTGTTAGACTTTTTTTGTTTCTTTCTCAATCCTTCCAGTTTTTAAATTTTAATTTTGAAACCTTAAGATTTGTTGCGGAGGCCTTAGCCATGTATAGATTTGACTGGATAGCCTTAGTGGCTAGCCTTCAGCTTTGATACAAAAGAGGCAGAGACGCTCTCTAGGTCTATAGATGACATTTTGGACTCATTTTTATTATTTTTTTGGTATAAAATACTCTTTATGGATCTTAGACCTTCGTTCAGGAACCTTTCAAAGGGATGAAGAAAGGTGGATTTAGGTACTGATATTGTCATTTCCTATTCTCCTCCTCTTCTCCACTCCCACTAATCCACTTTTCCTCCAGTCCACCACCTCTCTTCCTCCCTCCAATCTTCTCCTCCTTTCTTTCTCATCTCCTCCACTCTTCCTCCTATCTTGCTCCTCTCCTCCATTATTCCTCCTCTAGTCCTTTCCTCCTCTTCTTAACTCTTCCTCTCCTCCATCTCTCTTCCTCACCTCCTCCACTCTTCCTCCACGCCTCCACTCTTCCTCCTCTCCTCAATTCCTCCTCTTCTCATCTCTTCCTTCTCTCCTTCACTCTTCCTCCTCTCTTCTTTTCCTCTTATTCTGCTCTCTTCCTCTCCTTCACCTCTCCTTCACCTCTCTTCCTCCGTCCACTCTTCCTTCCCCTCCTCTTCTCCACTCTACCTCCTCTTGTCCTTTCCTCTCTCCCTCTCTCCACTCTTGTTCTTCTCTCCTTGTCCTCCACTCTTCCTCCTCTCTTCATCTCCTCTTCTCCTTCTCTTCCTCCTCTCGTCCACCTCTCTCTTCCATCCTCAACTCTTCCTCCTATTCTTTTCTCTTATCCTCCTTGCTTCCTTTTACTCATCCTCCGCTTCCTCTCCTTCTCTCTTACTACTATACATTTCTTCCTCTTAGATATACTATTTTTATGTTATATTTTTCAATATTAAATTATTTTTGGTTGGATTATTAGACTTTTATTATTTCTTTCTCAGACCTTACGGGTTTTAAATTTTAATTCCGAAACCTTGACATTCGTTGCGAAGGCCTTAGGCAAGTTCAAATTTGGCTGGATAGACTTAGTGGCTAACCTTTAGCTTTGATACAAAGGAGGCAGATGCTCTCTAGATCTATAGATGACATTTTGTACTCATTATTTCTTTTTTGTATAACATACACTTTATAGATCTTAGACCTTCATCAGGAATACCTTTCAAAGGGATGATGATTTAGGTACAGATATTGTCATTTCCTTTTCGAAATTATACTCTTCATTTAGACGACAAAAGTAAATAGTTTGATAACAGATTACAGGATTAATTCCGTCCTATTACTTTTTTATTTGATGACATATATTCTTCAATGATGAAGGGTAGTTATACACTTTACATTGACAACTTTCAATGACTATATTATGACAATCTAAATGTGGTATTCTGCCCAAGGAATCAATAGGTATTTTATGTTAGAAGCATTATGTCTCTTATTGGATTGTTTTCAGGAACTTTTCATTCTATTTTACATTATATTGTTTTGATAATGTGGAACTTCAAACGTTTTCCTTCATTAACACTAAGTTTGTTATATTTCTTTGTAGATTAAATCATACTTTTCCATTATTTTCAAAATTTGTAGTTCTTTAGGATTGTCTAATAATGCAAATTTTCCATACCGGTTGATGTGCTCTTTGCATTGTAGCAACGAACTTTGTAAAGATCAATGACCGAAGATACTTGCTATTTTTATGTATTTTATAGAGCGAGGGAAATGTATTGATATTTTTTTATTGATCTATTTTGTGTTCTCTGAGGCATTATTTTTGCAATACATATTATAAGAAACTTTTTGTTAATAGTCAATTACTACTAAAAGTAATATCATAGTAGAAAATTTCCCGAATTTTTTTTTTTATTTCAAGTTTTTTCCCTCCCCCTCTTCTCCTCCACTCCTCCTTTCCTCCTTTTCTCCACTGTCCCATTCGTCCACGCTTCCTCCTCTCCTGCACCTCACTTCCTCCCTCCACTCTTTTCCGCCTCTCTTCCTCCACTCTTCCTCATCTCTTTCTTTCCTCCTCTTGTCCACTCTTCCTCCTCTCTTCACTCTTCCTCCTCTCTTCCTTTCCCCCTCTTCTCCTCTCTTCCTCCTCTCCTCCACTCTTCCTCCTCTCATCCCTTCCTCCTCTCTCCCTCTCTCCACTCTTTCTCCTCCCTTCCTTTCCTCCTCCCTTCCTCTCCCTCCTCTCCTCCACCTCTCTTCCGTCCTCCACTCTTCCTCTCCTCCTCTCTTTCTCATCTCCTCTTCCTCTTCTCCTCCTCACTTCATCTTCCTTATCCTCCTCCTCCCCTCCTACTTTTTGTTTGGATGTCATTAGACTTTTAGTATTTCTTTCTCAATCCTTATGGGTTTTAAATTTTAATTTCCAAACCATGAAACTTGTTAAGAACTTAGGCATGTACAACTTTGATTGTAGACTTAGTGGCTAGATTTCAGCTTTGATACAAAGGAGGCAAACGCTATAGATGACATTTTGTACACATTATTTTTTTGTATAAAATACTCTTTAATTATAGGTCTTAGTCCTCTATTCAGGAATACCTTTCATTTTGATGCAAAGACAAAGAGATGAAGAAATGTTGATTTAGGTGTTGATTGATATTGTTGTTTCCTATTCGAAATTATACTCCTCATTTAGATGGCAAAGGTAAATAGTTTGATTGCAGATTATAGGATTAATAACATACTATTACTCTTTTTTATCTAATGACATATATTCTCCAATGATGAAGGGTAGTTACACACTTTACAATGACAACTTTCAATGACTATATAATGAAAAGCTAACTGTTGTATTCTTCTGCCCAAGAAATCAACAGGTATGTTATGTTAGAAGTATTATGTCTCTTATTGGATTGTTTTCAGGAACTTTCTATTTTATTTTTCAAAATTTGTAACTTCATTAATTAACTTTAGGTTTTTTTATATTTCTTTGTAGATTAATCATACTTTTCCATTATTTGCACAATCTATAGTTCTCTAGGATTGTCTAATAATGCAGGTTTTCCATGCCGGTTGATGTGCTTATAGCATTGGAGCGACGAACTTTGTAAATATTGATGACGGAAGATACTTGCTCTGTTTATGTATTTTATAGAACGAGGTAAACGTATTCATGTTTTTTTATTGATCTATTTTGTGTTCTTTGAGGCATTATTTTTGCAAAGCATATTATGATAAACTTTTTTTAACAGTCAATTACTTCTGAAATAGTAGAAAACTTCCTATATGTTTTTTTTAGTACAAGTTTTTTTCCTTCCTCCTCCTATCCTCGACTCTTCCTTTCCTCCTCTTCTCCTACTCCTCTACTCTTTCTCCTCTCCTCCACCTCTCTTTCTCCCTTCATTCTTCTCCTCAACTCTTCCTCCTCTTCTCCTATCTTCCTCCTCTTGTCCTTTCCTCCTCTTCTAGTGGAAAAACTAACTACCAAGGTAGAGACCCTCTGAAAGGAGAATGAGACACTCAAAGTAGCCACCAACGAGCCAAAAAATGAAGTAGAACCCAACTACAACAAGTACGTGAGATCCAAAAATGCAGGAGAAGGATGTGACGCTGAGGAAGAAAGGAAAAACTTGCAGGACAAGTTGTGTAATCAAAGGAAACTATGAAGAGATGGTAAGGAAGATGGCACATCGTCATCAGTGGATGAATTGCTGACCAATACGGGCCTACCCTATAATGAGGAGGTAATGGTCATGCCCCTATCACTAAAGTTCCTAGTGCCCCTCATGGACATGTACAAAGGGACTACCGATCCCCTTAACACCTGGAAACCTTCAGAGCTCACTTAACTTTGCATGGTTTACCAGGAGGAGTGGCCAACAGGACTTTCACACTAAACTTGAAAGGGCTAGCAAGTGTATGGTTTGGGTCATTGGCACCCACGTTCATAGATGGCTTTGGGGAGCTGGCTTGCCTATTCCTCACACAATTTATGGCGAGCCAAATAAGGAGACGTCCCACGGCATACCTCCTCACCATCAAGCAGGGGGAAGACGAGAGCCTGAAGGCATACCTGTCCAGGTTCAACAAAGAACGAATGATTACAGACCACTAGGATGAAAAGATAACTTTAGTAGCACTCCTGGGAGGAGTGTGGCCTCGAAATGCCAAAATTGGCGAGGAGAACTCTAGCCACACTGCAAGAATTCATGGATCAAGCCGACAACTATATCAATGCCGAGGACACACTTCTTCTCTCATGTTGTCGTGAGACCTTTTCTGCATCTTCTCGCAGGCCTTGTCCCTAGTTGGTGCGTTCCCTTTCCTTTCTGCCTGTTCCAGTTCTTTCCTCTGCAACGAAGGACCTGGGGCTTCAATTTGATTGATCGGTACTCGCCATCCAGAAAGCCTACCGCAACCCACCTAAAAGGATGATTACAAGGGTGTCATCCTCTGCTATTACACCTACCACCAATCCCTTACTCATTACACCAAAAGATTGCATCTCCTTGAAAGAGGGAAGAGAATAGGCTGGGTAGCCAAGGCCCCAGTACCCTCCCGCCCGGAGGCCAGAGCAGGAGTGAAGGCAGAGATTGCGGGAAAGAAGTGCGAAGAGAGTCAGAAGGCCAAGGAAGGAAGGGAACCCGAGGCAAAGGGTGGTTGTGTAGGGACCTAAGAGTGATCCACCACATAAAGAAGGGCCACCTTTAGGAAAAATCAGAACCATCATGGGGGGGTTCGCTGGCGATGGCGCAACCTTATCTAGGCGAAAGGCGCATGCCAGACGAGCAAGATAAATGTATTTGGCAGAATGCCGCCCCACCAAGTATAGAAGAAATGACCTGACCCCGACCATTTCCTATGGAAATGCGACGAGGAGGGGGTCCTCTACCCACACGACGACTCCCTAATTGGTCACCAACTTCACAACTAGGAGGATTCCTATAGACAATGGCAACTCAATAGACATCCTATTCTTGAAAGCCTTTACACGGATGGGGATAGATGCCTCTTGACTCCAGCCAACCCTCATGCCACTGAAAGGTTTCTCCAGAGACATGGTCCAGCCGGTTGGAACCATCACGCTGTCCGTCTTGCCAGGCAGCTCCCCCTCGAAGGCCTTTGTAATGGTCGACTTCTTGGTGGTGAAGGCTCATTAGTCATACAACACCATAATCGTTAAACCCACCATCAACAGCCTAAAGGTAGTAACATCGACTTGTCACTTGAAGATGAAGTTCTTGACCTCTCAAGGGGTGGGAGAAATTCGAGGAGAATAGGTCTTAGCGTGGGAGTGTTACACATAGGAATTGAAACCAAGGGGTAACGGGGTGCGCATGGCCCACGACCACAGGACACAGAGCATTTGCGAGTTCACTACGACAGAACCTTATGACTTGTAATTTATATTCCCATGTCGATAATAAATTCAGTGAATAAGAATGTGACTTTCAGGGATAAAATGTGTCTCGCTAACTCAAATCCTTACTCCATCAACGTAATCTATGTCAACATAAGCTCCACCAGCATAATCTCCAGCAACGTAATCTCTATCAAGAAAATGGAGATTATGTTGCTTATTCAAAATGACAAGCTTGACTTTTAATGCCTTTAGCCGATGATAAAGTTACTTAACCTGTCCTCGGCTCTTTTTGTGAGCAAGCTAGATTTCACTAGCTTCACTTCCAGCCACTTACTCTCCACCCTCTCCCCCAGAGCAAATCACAGGGCTTGGTGCACCAGCGAGCGAAGGGCCTGATTCTCTCCTTCAATGGCTTCCTAGTTGCCCACAGTGGGAGAGAGACCTCGGAGAAGAAGCCCATCAAGGATTTGGTCACCCGTTTGAGAGACTCTATTCAAACTCCTCCTCTTGTGATCTAGCGAAGAGATGAATGGCCTCCACAGAGCTCACTTCGAGGGATGGCTGGTTAGTTTCCCCCACATCTCTGACGATGCCCATGACACCCTCAGTAGGGCTGATGGAGGGTAGGGAGAGAAGGTGGCCCTCTATGGCAGAAGGTTCTCCGCCAAGACTCCTCCACGACTGCCTCAACTTTGGCAGCTGGCGAACCGATGATCGACATGGAAGAGAGAGCAGCAGTCGTCTTCTCTGCAGCAAGGTGGAACCACATCCAACTTTGACTCCACCCCTTCCCCTCCAGAGGTTCTCCCAAAAAGCTCCTCGGTCGAGGCCACAGAGATCTCAATTGTGGCAGTGGTGAAACCCCCTAAGTGATCCTCAATAACACCCTCGAAGACTTGACCCTCAATGGCAGACTGCCCCATAGATAGGGATGAGGGATCATATTTACCATGTGAGACAACCTGCGCGGGCCCATCAGCATGGCTGGCACAGCGAGGATTGACAGGACAGGTGGTCAAACTGGCCAAGGAAGGAGGAATGACCGGTGCCTTTGGGATAATAGGGCTTTTTCCTCCCTGGCTACTTGGTCGATTCAAATGATAGATGGATAGGGTCAGCCGTGGGGGAGGCACAAATGGTGGAGGACGTTGTGTTTCAATTAGCGCTAAGTAGGGGTGGGCAAAATTTTCAATTTTCTGACTCCGACCGAATTTCAACAAGGCTTTGGAGTCTACAGAATTTGAAGTCAGAGTTTAGAGATGGAGTCGGAACCCACATGGGTTCTGAACTTCAAACTCTGATATTTATTTTTTATTTTTTAAATACTTCAAAACGAAATTGTTCCACTTCAAAAGGAATGCCATCGTTTCGCTCAAGCGGATCCAAAACGTAGGGGGAAACTAAATGACATCATTTCACTTCTAGCAAAAGGATGTCGTTTCATTGAGAAGGGGGTCTGCCTTCTTTCCCCCTCAATTTCTCGCACAATAGTTCCCTAGTTCCCTTTGTCTCCACAGTCCACACTATGCTTCATGAAGTTCACCTCCTGCAGTTCCCCACCATCTACCATCAACTGAGGCCTCCGCTAGCCACCTTTCGGAGTTTATCAAAAAATGTAAGCCACTCGGCCGGAGTCAAAAAATCAAAAATTTTGCCCACCCCTACTCGGCACTGATTGGACGTCCTCCACCATTTGTACCTACCCCACAAATGACCCCATCCATCCGTCATTTGAGTCCATAGCTAGGAAGGCACTGGCCGCTCCACCTTTCATTGCAATTTAACCACCTACTCCAACCATGCCAACGGGCCCGTGTAGGTTGTCACGTGGGACAAGCTCAACGCACTTCTATGGGGCAGTTTTGGAGCTAGCTTCCCTTTGGTCAACACAAGTGGAGCCTCCTCCTGAGATGAACATGGAGATGATCTTCTCCTCCCCATCTACTGGACAGTCTGCCATCGAGGGTCAAGTTTTTTAGGGTGCTATTGAGGATCACTCAGGGGGTTCCACTTCAAGTATGGATGGGTTGTCTTCCTCTGAGCCTTTCCACACCCAGCTGCCACCAGAAGGCCCTACTCCTGCCACCATAAGACAGTCGCTGCTCTCTCTCCCACGCCTATCAATGGTTTGCCAGTTGCAAAAATTGAGGCGGTCATGGAGGCGAGGAGCAAGGGAGATAGTTCATGGAGCTCCAGTGAGAAGGGGCCTCAAAGTCCCAGCAAAGAACTTCCTTCTACCACCGAAGGCCACCTTCTCTCCCCACCCTCCATCAGCCCTGCCGAGGGGGTCATGGGTGTCGTCAGAGATGTGGGGGCAACTAACCGGCCATCCCTAGAGGTGAGTCCTATGGAGGCCATTCCTCTCTCCTCTCAAATGAGTGACCGAATCCTTGACAAGCTTTCTTCTCTAAAGTCTCTCGCATTGGTTTGTTCTTTTCTGTTGTTTATGCTCACTATTCCCATTTTTGCTTTTATTACCAACAAGGTGCATCTTTGCTAGCTGCCTTCCTTGTAGCTGACCAGGAAGCTGTTGAATGAGAGGGCCCTTCACTCACTGGTGCACCGAGCCCTGTGAGAAGGAGGAAAAGGAGTGGCTAGAAGTGGAACTAGTGAAAGCCCAGCTTGCTCACAAAAAGAGCTGAGGGCGAATGGGCAAGCCGAGTTGGCTCATAACGAATTCCTTACTACGTCAATGAAAAGGAGCTCAAGTGAAGGGTTAGTTGATGAATTGACCACAGAGGTAGCGGCTCTTGAGGAATCAGTGAGCTAGTTACAGTGAGAGAATCTCGACTTGAGGGGCAGTCAAGAGTCTGAGGCCTAGTGGCTTAAGCAGTTGGATAAAGACTGCCAGTCCCTTTTTGCATCTTTGAAAGGACGGGAAGACTTGTTGGCAGTCGCCCAAACCGCTGCTGACCAAGAGAAGAGGAGGGCCGACCAAGCATCCGACGATTCAAAGGGAGTTGACAAAAGCTAGATGCCCAGGCAGTGGTCATTTAAGATCTATAAAGCGGCCTATCTCAACTTCAGGAGGTTTTTCCCCAATTAGCAGGGCAGTTGAGGTCGGCTATGTTCATCCACTACCAGGCTTGGTCGTACAGATACATTGAAGGCCTCAAGAGGATGCGGGACCACATCCTGGAGAACCCTCGGGCAAACAGCTCTAACGGCACACTTAAGAGCCCTTAACACCCATGACCTCCCTCCAGACCCTGATGCGCTTGAGCATGGTTGCACCTTGGGTCGGGACATCATTCCTGACACCTTCTCTTCTGATTCTAAAGCTCCTGACCCAGGTCCTAATGTGCCAGACACCAATACTCCCGAGCAGAATCCTAATGCTCTTGTACCTTAGTTTTTGTTCATGCAGCTCTATTTGTAAAATTAGACACTTTATTTTCTTTTCTTACGGCTTTTTGCTTGTGCTTTATATACATTTTGAATTATTAATAAAATTATCTTTCTTTCTTTTTCATTCGCCATTCATTCTTTTTTTCCTTAGTATATTTTTTTTGCCTTTTCTTTTGTTGGCTTGGCGGGCCTGATGCAAGGCAAATTCATGGCAACATAGTGTTTGGCTTTCCCAATCTTCTCATTGACCTCGTAGATTGAAAAGTTTG
>QEOT01003687.1:69136-90100 GCA_003123785.1 Pterocarya stenoptera | reverse complement strand
ATTCATCTGAGCATTGCAACTGTAATGCTACTTCCAGGTGGAAGGATGAAAATCCAATAATTCAGATAGTTTAATTATGAGCAACAGTTGTCAAGTGCAATAAGAGAGATTGTTAGTAACGGTAGTCAGACCAAAACAAATACTGATTGAGAATATACTGTATATAAATAGGGACATACTCATTTGCTGACTGGTGGATGAAATTATCTAGTTGTTGAAATGCAGTTCCAGTAATTATGCTCCCAAGAAAGACATTAATAAATTGGAAAATATAGTATCTAGTTGCAGATCTCCTCTCTAGAGCAGATATGCTAATAAATCCTTCAAATTTTGACATTAGCATCAATATTGTTGGCAGAAAAATGAGAAAAATCTTCAAAGCAATTCCTGGAAGGAAACCTTGGATAAATGACTTTATGAATTTTCTGCAAGAAAATAAGGAGGATGTCAGTATATATAGTTCTATAATATAATGACATCCAGAGTGACCCGTCAAGGATGGGCAGAACAATCATGAACAAAAATCATTCCAGTTTTCAGAGCTACAACTAATTAATTGAGAGATGTTCAAGGAATAGTCAGGGTGAAGTAACCTGAATATGCCTAGAAATTTGTTGATTATGCCATACGCGTGTTATTGAGCAAGAACAACGAACTTTTGAACTTTTGAGAATGTGAAAACTTAGGAAGCATCAAAGCTTTGTAAATGCTGGCTTCAGTCTTAATCTACCACAGACTAAAGACTGACAATTTCCAATAAAGAAGAACATCGTACACACATTTGCTTTTTCAACCATAAGCCAAGCCAAAACTTGTATAAACGAAGTACAGCATCTATGTAATTGTGAAACATGGCTTCTCACTTATATGCCAACTGAATTTCTGCTAATCTCACCGTTCATACTCTTTAATTTTCTCCTGCAATTTCTTCTCTTATTTTTTTTTTTTTTCCATGTATGCTAAATGTAAGAGACACGATGCCATTCAAGTAGAGGAAATATATTAAGCACCGCTCCTAATATCACCTTCCACCTTCTATATATTTCAATTTCCTAAGAGTAAACCAGTAATGCAAAAAAGAAAAAAGAAAAAATAGAAGATACTCACATTTCAATTATGGGCTTTAGGAAAGGGACTGCTTTCTCAATACCCTCAATGTTTGCAAGCGACTGTACGAATGCAATAGGGATCATGAAAAAGAAGGTAAGGAAGAAGAATGCAACACCAACAATAAGCCTCCTAATTGAGAGCGAAACATATGGAATTGCCAAGTTGGCCCAATAAACATCGCGGGGCTCCGGAGCCCACTCAGTTAACCATGTAGTTGGATTCCTGGACTGTTGAGTTTGTGCACAAACAGCTGCAGCCCATCGAGTTTTGAAGGAGACAAATGCTGCTGGCATGATTGATTTAGGATTGTTGATAATCTTATCCCTCTCTGTGGCTATCTGACAGTTATTAATTAAAAAAATAGACATAGTATTATGCATACGCTTTCAAATCAATACACAGGATCATTTGCAATCATGTCATTGAGTGCAAAGGGAACACCTTTGAACAGAGAAACTATCCTCGAGTATGGTTTTTAAGGATTAAAATCTATTTAACATTCAACTCATCAAAGGAGAATAAATAATATGAAATTGGTGATACATAATTAATGAGATACATTGATGAATTTAGAAATTTCGAGTGTTAATACATAAAATGGCTAAAATTCTAAGATGTGAAATTTAAATAGTTATCTATCAAGTTTATGTACTGCATTTACAACACTCTA
Organism: Pterocarya stenoptera; assembly: GCA_003123785.1. Classification (NCBI taxonomy): domain Eukaryota; kingdom Viridiplantae; phylum Streptophyta; class Magnoliopsida; order Fagales; family Juglandaceae; genus Pterocarya; species Pterocarya stenoptera. The sequence continues at coordinate 88,320 of QEOT01003687.1, read as the reverse complement.
TTGTAGATGACCATACATAAGACATATGCCTCGTTAAAATGTCAAGAAAAAATCTAACGGAAAAAATCAATGGCGAAAGAAAAATAGTACAAATTCTTGTGCACATTGAAATGCTTTAGGATTGTTTTATTAAAGTCTTACAAATGAAAAATTAGTAGGAAAAACTTTAGCAAAGGATAAATACTACAATCCTTGCTGTCATTTTCTCGCACTCAAGCAAGTAGAGCTTCAAATGTTTATAATGAAAAATCCTTAAGCTAACGCATTCAAATATTGTGTATTAATCTCTTGAAAATGTTGCAATTGGTAATGTTTTAAGAAATAAATCTACCAAATTAACATTTGATCATATTTGCTTGATATTAATATTACCCATTTTCTGGAGCTCATGGTTCTATCACCTTTGATAGCCTTTATTGATTTGAGTGATGCAAGCAACATTAATCATATAATATTTTCAGGCTATCTTTAATTGTAGATAAAATACACTTTTTTCAAATATGTTGAATTACTAATTAACTATTACCCGTTTGTTTTATGAATTGCAGTAAACTATTACAAATCTTTATGAAGAAGCAACAACTAATACCTATCTTGTTTGTGAAATTCCTTCATGCGGATTGAAAAGGTAACTCGGCTCGACATAACCAACTAATTGTGAATTCGATCCTTTCAAATTAACATTCTCATGTCCATTGTTCCATGAAGATAGATTAGTTCGTATGCAATTTGCAAGATAAATTAAATTATTAATTGCACTAAGATATGCTACTTCAGGATCAAGAATTTTTGGAGTCCCATAAAATTTAAATTATCCACATATACCAGAATAATAGCAATTCCAAAATTTGACTTTCTAATAAAAACATATGGACAAATTAAATTATTTTTAAATAATTATCTTTAAAGATATTCATTGGAGCGATTGTACTGCGTGTCCGGATTGCTTTAACCTATATAAAATTTTTTCAACTTGATAGAATAAATAGTTCAAGATTTTTTAAATGCTATAAAAACATCCATTAAATACATATCAATAACATATTCAAACTTTAAATGCTATAACCCATATAAAATCTTTTCTTTAATTAGGTGTAAATAGTAGAGTCTATATCTACATATAATAACATATATTATCATATGATATATTAGTTAATTGATAGCATATATTATTTTACATTTTATATGATAAACAGTGATATATTAGATGCAAATTACATAATTAACTTATACAACCACTATATAAAATAGTATTATATATAATATTTTAAAAAATTATATGTAAGTGATTCAGTCGATTTTGATCCAGTCCAATAAAACCACATCTCGAGACCAAACCGATTACCAAACCCCTTATTGGTCCGGTCTAGTCCAGTTGATTTTTCCGGTCCGGACTGAATCACTTACACTCCTAGATTGTGGTATATTTAGCCTATGAACTTAATTTATTTATTATAGTAACAAAACATGAAAATCAAGGAATCAACTAATTACACAAATTTAAAAAGTCTTGGTCAAACACCCTTGTGCTATGGATATTTAGGTTTAAGATCCTCTATTTTTTTTTTTTTTTTTTTGAGAAGGTCTCATTTGGATATAGAAATGATTTCATTTAATCTCTCCTCATCATTACAACTTTATCAAATTTTCACACAATATAATAAACAATTTAGTTTTTTCAAATCTCAAAATAATAATCATATTAAAAAGTAATATTCTAATAATATTTTATTAAACTTTCATATAAAATCATCTCATCTTATCTTATCTCACTATCCAAACAGAGCCGGACATTTGTTAATTTTTTTGTCTCATCGTTAATCGAAAACATGTGGCAGCTTCTCATATTGCCACCTATCAATTTTAAAATTTTAAGCTAATTAGTTTTTTAAATTATTAATAATAAATAAACTCTTTAAAATAAACATATTTTTATTTAAATATAACAAACTTAGAAAACCAAAAAATTGGAATGGCCACCATGAGGGTGGCGGGGCAAACTTTATCAAACATAATATATAAGTAATAAAGTACCATTCCATTTAGAGAGCCAATTTGGACTATTATATCGAGTTCAAAGTATATATACATCACATACAAGATTATGGTGCAGCTATAGTATTAAATGATCTTTAATATAATCTTATAATTACTTGCGAATGTTTTTTTACAAAATATTTTTGATTCTTGAAATGATATTTTATAATTTTTTAAAAATTATAATAGCGTGCTTTTTAGCAATTTAGGCTGTGTTTAGAAAGCTAGAGTACTTCACTACTACTATTCATAAATAATTTCTTATTTATTACTTCTTTATTATTATTTACATATTATTTGAGATCACCTCAACGTCGATCGTAAGCTTAAACTCACAAAAAGCCTCAAAAAGCACACTTAAAGTGCGCTTTTGGCCTTGGTGCTTTGCTCTTTGGGCTTGATCACGCTTTTAAGATGAAAAATAGAGTCATAACTTGAAGAAATCCATGTGAAACGCTGGTATAAACATGACATTACGCTAACTAGCTTGTGTAATTGCACATACTCGGGACAGACAGTATATGCTTTCTATGAAGTCAAATAAAAAAAGTCAAGATGCTCAATATATAAATGCTGCTTACCTCTTCTGAGAGGTTTTCAATCTTAGATGTATAAAAATCAATTGAGTCCACCCTATCTCCACACAGACCTAGAAAACCAGTCTGCGCAGAAAACATTCGTTGCCAAAAGTGAAAATAACATAATATTTCATTTGAGTATGAAAAAACCTAGTCCAAAAGATATCAGAATTAGGAAGAACAAAACAAATTTGGAGCAGTGCAATACCCTTGAAGAAGGCCTCTTAGATTGATTTCTGGAATATTTAAGTTGATAGTAGTCAAGCCAGTTTTTTAACTTCTTCTTTTCTTCGACTAGATCAGAAAGTCTATTTGCATTGTAAACAACCTGCATGTGGATAGCTAGCTAGGTAAGAAACTAATTACAGAAAATTAATACTCCAAATAGCAACTGGTTTTTAAACCCGTGCACTTCGAGATTTGAAGCAAAGATAATCGAATGGGACCTAAAACAAATCTTTGATTGTTTAATGGATATAAAAAGAAGCCAAAAGAACCTCCTTTGACTTTCATGCGTTTAATGATCATGAGTTTCTTGTATCTTTTCCTCTTTCTAGATGAATGTCTCTCTTAAATCCTGTGTACATGGATTGTGCCTTTTGTGCATGATCTTAATGAAATTTTTATTACTCAATTATCAGGAAAAGAATATGCAATATGCCTACGATCTATATGCTTCTGAGCTATTCCCTCAAATGGCTCACAAACAAAATTGTGAAGGTGAACTCCAAACTTGGCAAGCTTAGAAGCACTAAAATGGAATGAAAGGGTCTAAAAATATAGAGGATCTCAGGAATATTGACCATTACCAGTCAGTTTTCTTTGTTAGGAGTATCGAATAGAATGATGTATATCAAACCATAGTAATGACTATAACCCCACTCTACCTATCACACTAACCCACCCCATTTCTATTCTTGAGATGAAGATGCAAACCAAGTTCCTAAAAACTGGAATCATGAACATGTGGGGGCAACAAAATCGTCATCCTTTAGAATCATATATACATGTAGAATCTAACAACACTTCAAACTATGTTTGTACCTTTATTGTCAAATGCATGGATGTATGTGTCTCTAGCTATATGGTAATATCCATCTACGAAGATATGCAGATCTTCTCAATTTTTTTTATAGTTCATGTGGCATGTTTCTGTATGTCTGAGCAAATGTATTAATGTATTCCATGAGATTTCGTTCGTTCATTGTATCTGTTTGTATGCAGAAATATTGCAGCATCAAACCTGATGGGTGAGATAGTGTTCAGGATGGTTGACAAGAAAAAAGTGTTCCACAAGCTCGTCAACTGACTCATCAGGATCTGGCGGTACATTTTTTACTAGTACCTGCGTCGAAAAATAAAAAATAAAATAAAATTCAACATGAAGCAAAATAGCCACAAGGTTTGAGAGCATTTCAACTCAAATGATACTCATGGTTACTACTGTATACGTGCTATAGATGAGTTCTAGCTCATTACATTTCACCCTATTCAAATGGCTGCATAGACATACAATTTTTTTTTGATAAGTAAAAGTATATTAATAAAAGAATAGGCAAAAGCCAAGTTCAGTACAAACAAAGCCCTAAACTAAGTAGGGACCAAAGATACAATGAAATCATGGAAATCTTGGCCATTAAAATTGACAGCAATGGTCCAAGTACAAAGAGTTCTAAAAAAGAAAGCTTTAAGTTCCTCCATCGATCTCTCTTTATCCTCAAACGTCCGGTCATTACGCTCCCGCCACACACACCACATGATGCAAATAGGAAGCATCTTCCATACCGCCTTAATCTGTTGATTACCTCTCAAGTTTGACCAACTAGCCAATGTCGCCTCTACTGTCGCGGGCATTACCCAGCCCAAATCTAGCCTACTAAATACCTCGTTCCATATCCCTCGGGCTACCTCACAATGTAGTAGAAGATGGTCTATTGATTCACCCTCGCTCCTACACATACAACACCAATCTGCAATGACCACCCTCCTTCGCCTCAAATTATCTGTTGTGAGGATCTTACCCAATGAAGCGGTCCACACAAAAAAAGATGCTTTAAGTGGTGCCTTATTTCTCCAAATCCTTTTCCATGGAAAACTAATTGGAGACTCTTGTTTCAAAACCTTATAAAACGAACGAACCGAGAACTTTCCTTTACCAGTAGCATTCCACCACAATAAATCAGCACGCTGGTTACTCGGTTTGAGTGAATACAAGAGGCTGAAAAAAGCTGTAAAAGTGTCTAATTCCCAATCGTGAGCCACCCGATTAAAGTTGATATTCCACTGGATCTGTTCTCCCATTATCACCATGACCTCCTCCACTGAAACATCTTTGGCACTTGCAATCCTGAATAGAGCGGGAAAATGATCCTTTAAGGCATCGTTACCACACCAAGTATCAAACCAGAATTTGATCCTTGTCCCATCCCCTAAACAAAATCTTATATGTCGAGAGAAGACCCCCCATCCTTTTCTTATATTTTTCCACAAACTCACTCCATATGCCTCTCTCACTTCTTTGGTACACCAACCTCCCCATTCTCCACCGTATTTACTCTCAATCACCAACTTCCATAAAGCGTCTGGTTCTTTATGGTATCTCCATAGCCATTTACCAAGTAAAGCCCGATTAAAGATTCTCATACTTCTAATGCCCAAACCACCATTAGAGAGAGAACAACATACCTTTTCCCACCTAACTAAATGGAATTTAAACTCCTCACCTATTCCTCCCCACAAGAAATCCCGTTGTAGTTTCTCAATACGCAGTGCTACACTTGCTGGAATAGGAAATAGGGATAGGAAATAAGTAGGCAAGTTAGATAATGTACTCTTGATTAGGGTGATCCTTCCTCCTTTTGACAAATACATTCTCTTCCAACCTGCTAATCGGCGTTCTACTTTCTCAATCACTGGATCCCATAAAGAAACCACTCTCGAGGCAGCCCCCAACGGAAGCCCAAGATAAGTCATAGGGAAAGAGGCTAACTTACACCCTAGAATATTGGCCAACTGTCTTATACGTTGCACACCTCCTATAGGCACCATCTCTGATTTTTCCAGGTTCACTTTCAGACCAGAAGCTGCTTCAAAACAAAGTAGAAGGGCCTTCAAAACTCGCAATTGATTGTGGTCATCCTCACAGAAGAAAAGAGTGTCATCTGCAAACAATAGATGTGAAATATTAATAAATCCCCCACCCGGGGTTCCAATCGAGAATCCAGTCACACGCCCATAGACATACAATTATCTGTATATCAGTCATATAGAGAATTCATCACGGGTGAACTACATTTTATTGCCTGAAACTATCTACTCATGCGTAGCCCCCATTGGACACTCTGTTCAATTGACACCCCAACTTCAAAAAACTGTAGCAGTATACCTCTATCATCTACTTCACTCGTTCAAGTATGATAGAAATTACAATTGATGAACATGTGCCATCTTAACCTAAGGATTGCACCAGTTGGATCTTCTTCATCCCACTACCCTTATCCTTGACATTCATGCCCTTGATTAGATCACAGATTCACAACAGCAAATCAAAAATGTCCTATTCCTCAACCATGGATTCACGTCCTCGAGCAGCATGGGTGCCATATAAGGGTCAACACAAACATTTTAACTTACGAAAATATTATAGACATCCAACATCTGCGATTGTTCCCTTGATCTGTTCCTCGAGATTGCTCAAAGTGAATGAATTCCTAGTACATAAGATAGAATATGGAAAGGGTAAGAGACTTGAGAGTGGGTATCCATTTATACCCTTTTCATATTTACCTAGAACTATGTAAAGGGATCACTTCTAACAAAAATTACATTTTCTTGGCCAATACCCCAGACCACCCCCACCTCACCCATTCAAATGTCATGACTTATATATCGTGCTAGAAATGGTTGGCCTGACAACCCATATCACACAATTTGATGATACAATATGTTTGAACTTACTGTAAACTGATCGGGGCGCCGTTGTTCTGATGCGAGAAAATGTAACCTCATCAATGCAACTATCGCATACTCCTTTTTCAAAACATAGCATGCCCAGAAGCTAAAAGCATAAGCCATTACCAAATGGGTCCAAAATCTGCAACAAATAACTTTGACCATTAATTGAAAGGTTTCAAGGGAGACTGGAGTGTTATTGCAGAGTAGGCCAAATGTATGCATGCTTCATTCACATCATTCAATTTTCATCTGGACTTGCGAAAAAAGGTAATATAACTTTGAATTGACAACATTTTAATTACGTTACAAATTCTAATGCAAAACATCAAGAGGAGAAGATTCATTACCCAGAAATGAAAATTGTACAATATTTGATCAGGATAGCGATGGAAAGTTCTGCATACCTATCAGATCCAATTGGGATATTTGAAATAGAGAGCTTATCTATGTCACTATAAGTTAAATTCGAGTGCTCCAAGGTGCCATTGGTCCAATTAACAGGTACCATGATTGCAAAAGCCAGGAATGTAATAGGAACAAAAATTTTTAGCCTGCATTTTGACAGCACCAAGGGTAGAATCAGTCCTAGAGAACAAAAAAACAAACCAAGTCTGAAGCGAAGAGAAATATTCAGTTAAAACGTAGAATGACTATTAGACTATAGAAAGGACACTTAAATTCCAACATAGCAGGCCATGAAAGCTATCGATCGAGAAATGCTCTTTAAGAGAGTACCCGACTAAGTAGATCCTCAAGTAAACAGCAGAATCCAACCCTGCATGGTCAATTAGCTCAGGTTCTGGCATTTTCAATGCAGCAGGCATCCAGTTCAAAAACCTGATATATGACCTGAAGTCCAAGTTGACGAACTTGCCTACTAATGCACCACTGTTCAGTGGACTGCTCCTTAAACCCTTCAGATACCATTTTGGAAAGTAGACCCTATCATTGACGGGTTGAAGACGGAGTATGGCAAATGCCACAAAGAAAGCAAATGCAGTGAGGATATTGATAGCTGCTGCAACTTCTATATCCTTGAGTGTAGCCATATGAGCTCCTCAAAAACACAATGATGATTTAATTTCTGAAAAAATAAAATAAAATAAAATAATAAGGTAATCTCAAGCTCAAGAAAACCCACGGGGCACCATTTTGGACACAGCATATTTTGGTAAAGTAGAGTTGATCTCCACGAAAGAGTTAAAAAATAAAATCATGTCTTTGTCTTAATTTCAGCCAAAAAGTATGATTTGAACAACAACTACTTTCGCTTTCGGTGATTTATTTAAAACAGAATATCACATTTAACAACATATGGGGTATGCAGACGCGCGCGCGCATACTTATACATACATACATACATGTGTATGTGTGTGTGCAGAAAGCCTGGAAACTAGTCACAAGACTGGAACTTACACGTCTGTTTGGTTGCCAAGAAAATGCGGGAAAGAAAATAAATCATAAAATAAAAATTTCACTGGAATAACAATCATAAATCTTAGCATCCAAAAATTATTCCACCTTTCAGCAGCCAAATTGAGCGTTTCATAAAGTTCGATTCTTGGTTATTTGATTAAGCAATACAAATGAAGAAAGAAGGCATTGTTTTTTTTTTTTTTTCTGAAGATGATGAGAATAGGTATTTGATTCGTCCGGGTTGAGCAAATGAAAAAAAATTATATTTTATTTTCTTATAGTTCCCCCTTTTTTTCTTAGCCAATGGATTCAACTAATCTGTCCTTGAAAGTTTAAGAATAAGAGAGAGAAAAAAGTATAGATATAGATACAGATACACACATATAAATATGTAAGGAGCTTGTTAATAGAAAATAAGTAAATAGCCACTTCGAGGGGGCTAAGTCCTCCTAACAGGCCCATGACAAAATACAGAACAAGTGAAAACCAAAATTTCATTTTCTTAGCAGCCAAACCGACGACATTGTTACCACCCGGTCGTTGGAGTTTGAAATTGAGAAACCTTAAAAAAAAGACCTCATGTTCTAACTTTCCTCCATTTCTCAGCAGCCAAACAGCCATTGGATCCAACAGAAAGCGCAAAATTGTTCTGTCTTACCCCTCTATCTCTACGATCTCGGCTCAGAAAATAAGAAGAGTCAAATTCCAGAGCTGCAAACACACCGTTTTCGGGTTCAATGCTGTAATTCCATGTTCTTCATTCCCTCAGGCAGCAAGTTCACAAGATTCCTCAGAAAACAGAGCAGCGTTTACTATCAATGAGAAGTGGTTCTTGAAGCGAAAAAGATTCCTCGGAAAACAGAGCCCAATGAGAGCAGCAAGAAGCGTACGTAGTGCCGTTTGAGAGGCACTATGCTGTGGTAGTGGGTACCGTAGAGGACAAAAGAGTCACTCTCTGTGCGGTTGTGCGTTGTCCGGTGGGGGATGTTTCGTGGAAGGATTAGGACATAGGCACGAGCCTTTTTATCTCCGCAATCTCCGTAACTGGGAGATCGATGAGGGAAGGTGAACCGGCGGCAACGTCACCGACTGTCGCTTCAGGTTTGGGTTCGTAAACGGATGGGTCCCGCTTGGATTTTAGCTACCGGAATTTGAACGGGTATCCAACGTAACGGCTTGTCGGTTACTATTTTTTTTTTTTTTTAAAAATAGTAACGGCTACTATTTTAGTATTTTTTACCTCCACGTCATAATTGTTTTTTTTTTTGTCCAAAATTGGCGATCCCTCTCATTAAAGTTGATAATCTAAAAGATATATTTTGATTTTTTTAACCAAAATGTTAATTAAATAATTAAAACCAATTAATTAATATAATTACTTCAATTTAAAATAAGACGTTTGGCCAAGCTAGAGAAGTTACGACATTGCATTAGTACGTATTAATTGTCATAATTCAAAGGGTCCAAAAGTAATTCTATTGTTAATGATAGTTAACACATGTATGCATGCGGTACTGCTAGCTGTAATTAAATATTGGCCAATCACGAAAACCCCTCACGCGGACTTGAAGAAGAAGTTTTGTGCTAGGGTTCTTAGCACGACGAGTGCTAGCGATTAATAAAAAAAGCACATTCTTGGTACGTAATTCTTACTGCATGCCTGCGGGGTAAAGAGAAACATGTTAAGTAATATTAATTTGTGAGATATGTTTGTAGATTTGATATTTCTCTCTGATCAACATCAATTTGGCATGAATGTCCATGCATATATATCCTTCAACATGACAAAATGCCTCCCATGAATCACTTGACTCGATCGAGCAGGAAACACTACAACAGATCATGATCAGTTTCCGGCTTGAACCATGTCTCCGCAAACTGACGTGCGATCAGACGTAAAGCTCAAAGTGAAGACGGCAATTGCACCCGCCACTCACATAATTGATGAAGTGACAAAATGCATAAAACTTATCAAGAAATATAATATGGATGATATGAAGCATATAGAAACTCATTCCAGAGTTGCTTTCTTGTCATCAGTACTACTTCACATGGGCAGTGAAGAAGCTCATGGAACACTGTGAAAAAGCTTGCCCACACTTTTTTTGAAAAAATATATATATATATTTTCTCTTTTATTTTTTATTTTTTTAAAAAACTTTTAATTTATAAGACTTATTTTTAGGTTTTTTTATTATTAAGATTATTAATTCTCCTTTTAGGTTTCATTTTTTCTTTTTATTTTGAAGATTATTTTATTTTGTTAGTTTTTGTTTCTTAATTTCATTTTTCCTTTTTATAAATTGTAATAATTTTTTATTTTCTATAATATAACAGTTGATTTGGCATTGTGATGTCATGTGTTAGCTAATAAAAACTTGACTAGAGACGTACAAATGCCACATCAAAAGAACTAAAACGAGAAATTTAGTTAAAGAATAATGCTACCTTGCCGACTCTGTGTGCACGCTCCAATTGACTACCTGATGTGGAGCATGACATGGCAAGCCACGTGCATTGGTGAAGACAAAAATCTTTTTAGCTCCTATCAATCGACAAGTCTGTTTGTGTCTGTGAATTTCGAACACTCGCCCCTATCTTGTAGCCACCTACCCCCTCCCTCGTGGCACCGACCACCATTCTCGGCCCCTTCTCCGACGAGTTTTTCATCCACACAGAAACTCCGATTCGAATCCACAAAATATTTTATCCAATTCGAGTTTTTCTTAACCACGATTTGCCGTCCCCCAATTCGAGTCCACACGATTCGACGCCCCAGGATTCGACACCCACCTTTTAGAACCAACCGATCAAGAACGAGACCGTTGATCTGGTATTCCTTCTTTCACCTTCCTTGCATTTTCTCATAAAACATGGATGGGATGTTTTTTATTTTTCGTTTCTACTGGTTCTGAAAGGTGGGTTTTTTTTTCGTCCTAGAAATTAGATCTATGGGTCCACTTGTATAAGAAGTCTTTGTGTTTCATTAATTTCCTTTTGATTTTCCTTGGGCTGAATGTTTTTTCTGGTATTTTTGGTGGATAGTGCTATGTTTTTGCTTGAATTTTGGGCTTATAATGCTCTATTTTTGCTTGTATTTTTTGCTTATAATGATCTTGGTGATGCTGCTACCAAATACACACCCATGGGATTTTAAGATAGGATGGGAAGGGGGGGGGGGGATCGATGGAATGGGGAAAGAAATGGTCACATTTTAGTGTGCTTTTATCACTAGCACGAAATAGCAAAACAGTAACTAATGATGGAAAAGCAATTACTAAGAGTAGACAAGCTTGCAATTAGGGCTGTAAGCGGACCGAATGGACCGGACCGAGTTCATTCGATCTGGTCCACGGTCCGAATTTTATAGGACCGAATTAATTCGGTCCGGTCCACGATCTATGTGTTTTTTGGACCGGACCGGACCGAACCTAAAAAAAAATAAAATAAAATAAAATTATATAGATAATTAATTATATAATTTTCATCTAACATAATCCTATCACTAACTAATATATAATTATACCATATTATAATTAAGTATAGACTATAGTTATACATTTATACTAATATTACTAATATATAGCTATACTATATTACTAATAGTCTAATACTTTATACTAATACTATTATATAGTTATACTAATCATGATTCATAATAACTAATCACTATAAGTCTATAACTATATATATTTAGTATCAATATATTAATATATTCTTTAATGTATTATTAATACTATTAAGTATTAAGAGTTATAGTATACATTAATTTAGTATTGTAAATAATTTTTTTTATTAATTGATGTGAAAAAAGAAAAATAAAAAATAAAAAAAAGGCCGGACCGAATGGACCGGACCGGACCGATGACTACCGGTCTGGTCCGGTCCCTATAGGAGTTCGGTCTGGTCTGGTCCGGTCCGACCAAAATTCGGTCCATGGCCGGACTGGACCGGATCGGACCATTTACACCCCTACTTGCGATGGTAACTTATATGAAGTGAACCAAGAGAAAGAATTTGATGGTATATCTCTCCCCATGGGAGGGGACGAGGGAACTGGGGGAAAGAATTTGTGTTTGTGGCAATCATAGGCTCCAAAATTAGTGTATAATTAGTTTATAATTTCTTATTTAGGTAAGAATTTTGGTATGTTAGTTCTTTCAACCTAGGAAAGCTTTCTTGCCAACCTTGATTCATCCAAGAGAATTTACAAGCATCTCATGCTACAACATATCGAATACAGTGTTCTCCGTGATTGTGAGTAATGGGTTTTTAGTTTTTTTAATCCATAAATGAGTTTTTGGTGTATTTAGCAGTTAAATCTTCTCACTTAATAATATAAAAACAAGATGTCGGATGATTTTACCACTAAAATATCCTCTTTTTCTTATGAAGACACCAAGCAAAGGCTAGCCAATGAAACCACCATGAAAATGCTAGCAAACAAAACCACAAAGAACATATGAAGAATAAACAAACAAGGAAGAAGAGAATGTCACCTCATGGCCAGATCTAGGTGGGTAGAAGCTCTGTCGCCGCGAGAATATTAGTCACTTATAGAAGCTCTGTGTTGCAGGATGGTTCTCGTGGAGGAGGGAGTCGATGTTCGACGACGGAAGGCACTAGTGACGGTGTGACGACGTTCAGCAACGGGACGGTGAGGGGAGGGAGATGGGATGGTCTAATTCGTCTAAAATTCTGAATGTCTGAATGGGTTCAAAAGACAGCCTGCTCGATTTGATTGAGCCCCTTTTGTTTCTTTTTCTTTTTTAAATAAAATATGAAGTGGCATGACACATCAGGTGGTCAATTGGAGTGGACACATAGAGGCAATAGCCACTCTTTAGTTAAAAGCCAAGTAATATTGTAACATGAAAGACTCCAAGTAATGCGAAAGATAGTTGTTCTTGGTCATTAATTGAAAACTCTCTCTCTCTCTCTCTCTCTCTCTCTCTCTCTCTCTCTCTCTCTCTCTCTCTTGTTTTTAATTTCTCCCAAAGCAAAGACCCAGCACCCAATATACTTTGTCCAAAAATCTATTTTCAGTTTTTAAGTTGTTTTCTTGTCACTTTTCCTCTAAGGCCGAAAAAGATATATATGTAGTTTTTCGACAACTTCCAAAAGACACGCGCCATATGAGAAGGCTTCGAATAGAAGTGGCAGATTCTAAAACAATTCACGCGTGTCTCTCACACACCGTTGACAGCAGCGCATGGGGCACACACACCTCCACTTCCTGAGCCTATCATGCCACACGTGCCAGACCAGGAAATTCTCCACCGTTAGATCCTCTAGATTTGACCATCGTGGTTGCACAGAGGCAGGTGCGTGGGTCCCACTTGTCGACTCAGATTCCGATGTCTCCTAAAGTTAACTCAAACTGCAATACGTCCATCTTTATCTCTATCTCACATATTTTCCTAAATCTAGTCGCAAAGATATTCTTATATTCAAAAAGTAAAGTTAAAGATTCGAATTGTTGGCGCCCAATAATCACCACCCCATCTTTAATCCCATGGCAGTCTCTTTCTACCACAATCCATGAGCTCTACACTATTTACTTTTGCCCCTGGCACGAGAACCACATGTATTCCTTTCGGAAAGTGTGGAGTCTTACGATGACGTATAACATGATGGAGTTATGATTTTTATTTGCCTTTTTATTATAAGACTTGTCCTACTTTGCCATGGGATCGTGAAGACGAGGAAGTAAATGCCCCCAACAACCATTTCAAGATAAAAGGCAGTCACATCAATCACCATGGCTTCCGGTCATGGAATTACAATCCCTTTGTTGGATTGTACAAAAACCACGATTTTGTGTGGCTCCCCTTGGCAAGAAAGGATATGGAATATTTATTTATTTCCAGTACCCTTTTTTTTCTTTATATTTCTTTAGTGCTACACAAATTATGAAAGAGTGTTTGTTACAAAGTTTTCATTTGCTTTCCATTCCGGCCAAAATGGCTAGAATTTGCCGTGTTGGAACAGTAACCGGCATGACTTAAAGTGGGTGTTCCGTTCCAAACTAAATCTCGGCCAGTTCCAATCAATTTCAACCAGATTCCGGTATTCTAATCAAAATCTACATTTTCGGGTCGAAATTGTAAATGGTGACTAAAAAATGAGACTCTGAGAGTAGGTCTTGTTCGTATGTAAGTATTTCATACGATCAGTGATGTTTCCATTTTGCATGCCTTTTCACAATCTCCTATCAACTACCTTTTCACATGGAGTTATTACTATTTATATTGTAATTTGTACCCTGTAAAGTTGTGAATTGCCCTTTAAGGCTCTGTTTGAATAGTGAAAGTGTTTTATCTCATCTCATTATTATAATTTTATCAAATTTTTACACAAAATATAATAAATAATTCAACTTTTTCAAATCTCAAAACAATAATAATATAAAAAAATAATATTCTAACAATATTTTATCCAACTTTCATTTCAACTCATCTCATCTCTACTCCCTATCCAAATGGCACCTAAATTTCTTTTTTTCTTTTCATGAATATTTACCATTTACAAATAATATTTTTTCTTCTTAACGGTTGTGAAACAATAAAATCGCTTGCTTTGGTGGCTGAAAATAAAATTCAAACAAAAATTGAGAAAAAAAAAATTCAATTTTTGACTCACGTACATTATCTTTAAGGACATGTAAAGCAAATCTTACAATATTGATCAACCACTAAATATTTTTAAAAAGTTTTAAATAAAAATAAATTTTCAATAGATTTTATAATAGTTATTAAACACTTAATATTTATAATATACATATATTTATTCTATCATTAATTTATCAATTTATATATACATATAATTATATATAGAGTTAATTCTGAAACGGTATACCAGAACGCATTGGTACTGAAATATTCCATTCCAGTATTTAAATCTAAATGATCATCGAAATCGAATTTAAAACATTAGTTGTCGGGGTCTCTATACCCCTACCCCTTATCATGTAATCTTTTATCCACTAATTATAATATATTGAGCTTGATTAGAAGTCTAGATGAGGCCCAATATTTCTTTTTCGTTCTCAATAGGATTCTACACAGGTCCCTACATATATTTGTTCCTTAACTTGGTTTGTTTTTGTATCAACTAGTTTAATTGGCGATGTTGGATAGTCAATCACCGATACATTTTGAGACAAGCTATGGTCATCTCCTAGCCTTGGCTTTGGCTCTAGCTGAGGAGTTGGTTTTTACCTTGGGCAAAGTCTAGTCTTCTAATTTTTACTGAGGAGTGGGTACGTTTTATTTAGAATTTTACAAAGAGACATCTTACGAACAATGTCTGATGAGATCACTGCTATGTGGGGCAACCTTAAAGTCATAGATGTTTCTCTACAAATCTCACATCCGCCCATTTCATGCACTCTTGAACACCACTCAACATCTCATGATTATCAACGTCCACCAATCATCCATCCCCATCATTCATACAATTTTGGGATAGGTGCGAGTGCTCATGCATTAGCCAGTCCTATACGCAATAATGGGCTTTACATATAACCCACTCTCTCACTCTCATAGATAGGGCTGGAAATCGATGTATTCGGTGCAGTTTTGGTTCAAAACTGATGTCGCACCGACGGTGTCTAGAGATATTTAGAACCGGTCTATTAGGGGAGAGAAAACTGTCGTATTCGGTGTTGATGTGAGTTGGTGCGGTTCATTGGTCTGTTGTCGATGTTGCTGTGAAGGAGGAGGGGAGCGGCGGGCTATGCCATCGGTGGGAAGAAGTTGCAGTTGCAGAGGGAAGAAGTTAAGGGAAGAAGAGGACGGGGGAAGAAGAAGAAGAAGAAGAAATGGGGTTTATTAAAATTAGATGAAATGGCACCGTTTCACCTAATTGATTTTTTAAAACTTAAAACTAAAACGACGTCGTTTCACTTATATAATCAGCCGATTCGAGGGTTTAGGTTTGGTTATCTGCCGGTTTCAGCCAGTTCTGGACTCCGACGGCCTGTCCGTGTCGACGACGGCTGGTCCCATTGGTTTCTGTACAACCTTACTCATAGGTGCGCATAGGCCTCACACGGCGCTCCCTTGCGTATAGGACTTCCGTAATTTGTTGCGACCTCGAACATAGTCAATGACTATAGTATAGTGATGCTTTGGATTGCAGCTTCATAATCCGTTTCATGGTCTTTGCTCTCTACATCCAAACTGCCTCTGTATAATCCGATGTTATTCACGTAGCATGCTAGAGCACTTTGTTTTGGAGTTTGAATCCATGTTAGAAAACCATTGTCTTTAGGTTTATTCACTGTATCCGGGATCAAATATCCAAAACATAAGAAAGAGAACAAACGCCTATCATATATCAATTCAAACATTACCTGAAATAGCACTTAAAGTTGACCAATTTGAGTTAGTGATGGCTAACATTGGCCATTTTCCTTATAAATTTGTATTGCTTTTGAAATTACTCTTTTTAGCAGGAAATTCTTTACCTCTATTTTACCTTCCATTTGTTCTCTTGTTAAATAAAAATTTTCTGAATTTTCTTGCAATGAGATCTATATCCTTATCGTTCAAATTTTCTTTATCATCTCGATCTTCTTCCACAGTTTTGAAAGTAATGGACTTACCTTTTTCTTATTTGAGGAAGAGAAGATTCATAGGTTTGTAGAGAACCTACTAATTCTTCAACCTTGATTGCATCCAAGTTCTTGCTTTCCTCTATAGCAGTCACCTTTGGGCAAAATCTTTTAGGTAGAGATCTTAGGATCTTCCTCACAACTCTTGAGTCTTCCTCCTTTTCCTCTAGATATAACCTGGAATTTACAATATCGCTAAGCTTTGCATAAAAATCATTAAAGTTTTCATCTTCCAACATTTTAATTTCCTCAAACTTTGAGGTTAATAATTGTAATTTAGAATTTTTTACTATTTTGGTTCCCTCATGTGTGACTTCCAAGATATCACAAGCTTCTTTGGCTACCTCACACATGGAAATTCTCTTAAATTCTTTAGGAGAAACTGTCATAAAGATAACATTAAGTCCATTGCTATTCCAATTAGAGTTGGTGATCTCATCTCTTGTCCAAGCATCAATAACAGTCTCGGGCTTAGTCCATCCTTACTCTACTGTATGCCAAACTTGCTCATTCAATGATTTGAGAAAAGCTTTCATACGAACTTTCCAATATGCATAGTTTTCCCCATCAAAGTGTGGCTGGAAATATGACGACAATATGATCTACAGGGAGACATGGATCACACTCGAATGAGTGAACCACGCTTCGATGCCAATTGAAATAACCCAAGTACCCCTATATTGTAACGCAACAGAAATATCTACCAATTCACTCAACAAATTGGTTAGTCATTAATTATGCAATAATTTGATAAACAATCAAATACATAAAATAAACGAAGTGTGTAATACCAATTTTGATTACGAAGGGAAACCCTTTAAAGAACTCTTTAAAGGTAATGGGGCAGCCAAATCTAGAAAAGTCAATCTTATTGTAACACCCTGCTCCTTCCTTCCTTCTTCTGACGTAAGCAATTACGTCAGATGTGTCGCCTGCTCGTCCCCTCTAGTGTCTAAGAGCCCCGTTACGCATGCCAGACCTTGATGATGTGTTTTTAAAGATACTACGTGATTTCTAAAGTTATCTTGGTATTTTAAAGTTACGTGTATTTTAAATGGAAGATTCCTATTGTTATTTAACTAAAGAATATTTTAAATAACTCAATTATAACATCTTTGAAGAGCTCCAAAAATATTATAATTGTAGGAATCATTTTATATAAATGATTCCAGTTATTTAAAATATTATGTGATCTAAATAATGATGGAATCTTTAATTAAATTAATATTTTTATTCTTTTAAATATTTTAAGTAAGACTTCATCATTTTATAAATGATGAAGAAATATTATTTTAAATAATATTCTATCTTTATCCCTCTCAGTGCTTTTAATTAAATAAATATTTATGTGTCTTCAAATCAGTGTTTAAGGGTCATCGTAGACCATTTTATAGACCCCCAGAGAACGGGTTTTAGTATAAACCCCAGCCCTCTCTCTCTTCTCCCTCACTTTTCCCTCCCCTCTCTCTCTCCTCTCTTTCTCCCCTTCGGCGTATGCAGTATGCAACACCTACACCGAACGGCTCCAGCCCCAACCCGGCGCCGCCTTGCGTCGGCGTGCCTCACCGCCCACACCACCGGCGTCCCCTCCCTCCGGCGAGTCCACCCATACCGATCTCCCTCGCCCACGCTCGCCCCTCCTCCTCCCTCGATGGTGCAAGCCCGAACGGGCTTAGTGCTCCATGTGCCACCGTGCGCTGTTCTCCAGTGCCACCACTCCCACGGCAGCCTCCCCTGCCACCGATTGGCCCCCTCTAGCGGCCTCAACCCCTTCCATGCAGCCACCTCCCTCCACCATGCACGAGCACAGCTCACCCACGCACGGGTTCACTGTGCAGCCTCCTAGCGCCGTCGTGCGTGGCCATCTCGGCCACCACCACGAGACTCCCCAAGTCTCCCCCTTCCTCCTCCCATGAACCCACGGCCAATAGGCCTCTCCTCCACCTCCCGGTGTTCCTACGGACACCGCATGGGTTTAGGCTCCTCCACCGCTGTACGCCGCCACCCACGGCGTGTGACCACCCTCTCCGGCATCCTCAGGCCACCACAAACCCAACCGTACCACCCACGGCCCAGATCTGTCCCCTATGCAAGCACACTCTCTCTCACTCTCCCACGGCACCTATTCCTTCACAGTGCACGGCCAGCCACCGTAGGCCACCGTGCCGACCACCACCGAGGCTCCACGGCTCCACCAGCAACCTCCCCTAGCCTAGCCCAAGCCCAAACCACCACTTTATGTGGTGGGTTGATCATTGCACGTGATGGGTAGTCACTGCGCGTGATTGACCGTCACTGCGCGTGATTGACCGTCACTGCACACGGCTAGAGCTGTCGTGCTATGTTCCCTGCCAGCATCATCAAGGCCACCTTAGGCCTTTCCAAGACCACACCTAGCTATCCAAACGCCTAAATAGTCACTATACGCTGTGTAGCCACCCTGTACTTTCATTTCGATGTTATCGCTGTGACGGCTAGCGAGCAACGTACGGGTTATCCCGTCGACGGTATAATTCTCTATCCCTCGCCTTTTACATTAAATGTTAGATGTTAGCTAGTTGAATAGGTTGTGGACTGTGCTG
>QEOT01003687.1:0-62491 GCA_003123785.1 Pterocarya stenoptera | reverse complement strand
AGCCTCAGCTCGTTAGAGCTGACATGAATGAAATGAATGAAAAGAACGGCATGCGGCATAAATAAATGTATAAAACTACGTAACGGCCATATGAATGAATGGAAAGGGGTACCCAATGAATGAATGGGCAGATTGCAATACTGGGCAGCAGTATCTGGTAGTGCACCTAGTGCTGCACCCTAACGGAAAGGGATTCCAACCCGTGGCCACGGGCGAATCCATCTGCCCAAAAGGCCGCTAACCCCAGCACGCGGGGCTTAACAACGTGCACCGGCCTATGAAAGTGGAAAGAAAAGTAAATGTATGTATGAATGCCTGCATTCTTCAAGAAAAGAAGCTAGTGACAGGGGAAAGGTTTTTAAAGAAAAGAAAAGCATGTTTTAAGAATGAAAGCTCCCGTTCACTGATGTTTTTAATGAAAGCATGTATGCATGTACGTATAGTATGTATGAATGATGAATGCATGAATGAAAACCTACGTTGCTATATTTTAATGGTATGAACTAATGCTTACTGAGTATTTGACTCATTTTAGTTTTTATGTGTGCCCCTCCCCCCACAGGAAACTAAATAGGCAGTACGCCCAGGAGGGACACAACCAAAGGGAAAGAGTACGGAGGTCTAGGCATGAACGTTTTAAACGTACGAAAATGTCTTTTTATTTTAAAGAATTTTATTTCCCACTCCTAAATTCTTTTATTATAAAAGCACTTTTTATTTTATAACGTAGAGTCTTGCACCTTGGGAAGGACTGTAAAAGGTTTTAAATCAGACGGTAATTCCCGTCGTCTATTTTCTAAAATAATTTTCAAAAAGGTCCACCCCAAGGACGGGTGTTACACTTATTATTTGAAAATCAATTACAGGTAATTCTCAATTACAAAATCTTTTTAACTTAACTCTCTTACTTGTTCAGACAAATGACCAAATTGTCTTCTATCACAGTAGTAGCCAGAACTTCTAGCGATCTTCAAACTATTGACTTTCCTCTTAGAACTCCAGTGGCTGAACTTGATCACCTCAACTCTGACACGGAGTATGCACGCACTCAAAAAGAGAAAGAGAAAAATACTAGAAAATTCTTCACAAGAACTTTCTCACACTCAAGCTCTTGGATCTCTCTTAGATCTCTCAAAATTAATTGATCAAAAGATATAACCCTCAGCTGACATCCTTAATTAAATAATCTGCCCAGTATTTGATTTGTAGTATGACTCTGCTAACGGACTGAGTCTGTTAGGAATTTCAGGTGCAGTAGAAATCTACTGATGGGAGGACTCTGCTGGGAAACGAGTCTGCTGAAGCGTTTGTTGACACCTGGCTCTGAGTCTTCTCATCAGATATAGTTTCCATTCAACTAGACAATTCCAGAATCCTTGAACTTCAAATACACTCTCATGACTTATCTAAGATATTATCTAATAATCGCTTAATTCAAATTAAATGTTCTTAGATAAAGATAAAATATTTACATTCATCCAATCTCAACAATGTCCCAACTTAAATAAATCTCTATCATCCTAGTTATCTAATCCTAGCCAACCACTTTTACATTTACAACTTTAAAAGAAGTTGCCGCTCCTATCCCCTATCTTTATAGTTTTGCAAAGAGAAAAGTTCAGAACCAATCAGGAGTCATACCGTTTTTTACACCAGCCAATAAAATCTCAACATATATAAGATTTATTTGTCTTATAGTGGGTTCTAGCTTATTGAATCAGCTCTATTCCTTTCCCTATATATGCTCTCCCCCTCCCAATTCTCCTATCTTCTTTCGATTCTCTTCTTTTCCGCTCCCCTTTTGATTCTCCTCTCCCATTTCGATTCTCTTCTGTTCCTCTCCCCTCCCGATTCTCTTCTTTCTCTCCTCTCCCTAGCGTCCTCTCCCCTTTGTTCTCACCCTTTTCCCTTTCTCTCATCTCCCCCGCACCCTCTGCTATTTCTCCTTCTCCGTCTAGTGCTTTGGATGAACGAACCGATCTCCGATCTGGAACCTACTGGATTTTAGCCATTAAACTATAATTTTTTTGTTTATTCTGCATTCTCTTTTGCATATTAAGTATTTAGGGCATATATTTATGGTCGATTTATTTAGAGCATATTGGATGCAAAAATTGATCAGATCATGTTGGATGCAATTTCTATTTTGCTCTAATTTTACAATGAACTTTCCCATGGCCACAATCTCTGAAGAAGTCTTTGGCAAACTCAAGTGGTTGGATAATGTTTGAACCTGAGTTCCAATTCCTCCATTCTAATTGGTGGAAAAGAAATCACATTTTATTAAACTAGCAACAAGACATGCAGAAAACCAAAACCAAAAGCAAATTTGATACTTGAGTACGAGAAAATAGTTTTCTATCATCATCTTGTTCTCTTTTCATGGCAGTAGAATTCTCTGCAAGATGCCATGGATCATTCCAATAACCATACGAGAATCCAAGGCAATAAAACCGAGCATCATCATTTCCATTTCCGAGCTCCATTATTTTTAAAACACAGAGAGAGAGAGAGAGAGAGGGCACACGGAGAAGAAAATGCAAAAAAGGTGATCGGCTGCATTGGGTCTATTCTCTATTTTACTGAAGTTCACACGTGGCAGTTCCTCATTCGCTGGTGTAAAAATGGGTATGATACCCAACCGGTTCCAAGTGTCTCCCTTTTGAAATATAACTGATGATCCATGTCTTTCAGTAGCATCAGATCCTCCTTTTTAATTGCCCAGGCCATCATCTTTTCAAATCGTCTAAGCCTGCATAGTTCCTCTCCTTTAGTCAAACCTTATTTACTTCGATTTATTGCCTTCACTGCTTTTAATATAAAAAATTGTAATTTTGAATGGTTTCAGACCGAAATGTCCTAAATCAGCTCACATTTTAAATATGGAGTGATCTTTTATCTTATTTCGGTAGAAGAGAAAGAATTGTAAGTAGAAAAGTTAAAAATCTTGAGTTATATTCTTTTAGACTTCTTCCAGACAAATAGATGTGTTTTTTCTGGTGGAGGCCTGAACTTAACCTCTTGCACATAATTGGTTCGAACTATAAGAAGATCAGGTAGGCTATTGTATTCTCGAGAAGACAAGCTAAGAGAAGATCTACTGTACCAGTTTATTTGAGACTTTGTCAATCCGCAAATGACTTTCAGTCCCAACTAGTTTCATTTCAAATTCTATTTTGTTGTAATTTTTATTTTATTACAATGTATTTCACTAACAATTGTGTCACTACTTAAGGTGCCAATGAGTTTTTCTAAGTCTTTTGTACATAGGATCTTGTTTTTCAGTTTTGTACAGTTTACAAACTCTCCTGTACTTCTCAACTATCGAGTATTGAAAATGACGGTATCTGAAATTTAACATCGGTATTGTTCGAACCAAAAAGCTCCCGTAATGCAAGTGCGATTGCACTGTCTAGTTTCTACCTTCCCGACATGAGATTGACAAGACTTTTATTTTCATAGAAGGTGCGGACATCCCAATTCTCGGTTGTCGATGAAAGCGTCATTAAGGCAACCACAATAGCTCTCATACCCGGACGTAGTTGCGGATTCTCTTGTGTACATGCTTTCGCAAGCATAGCCACCTGCAACCAAATGTGTTCATAGTTTTATTCCATTGGAAATTACAAAACAAATAGTAGTGAGATTTTGTATAAAAATGCTTCACCTTCTGGACTGAGTCAAGTGGGTAGTCATCTCCAAGCCGAGGGTCAACTAGTTTGCGCAGGTCTTCCATAGAATCGGGCTGATCAAGAACATCCTCAAACTGTGAATCACAGAAAATATATCAAGTGCATGTTCAAGGCAGCTTTCCGAGAAACATTCTGTAAGGGGTACCAGAAGGGGAAGCACAATAAAGGCTATCAATCTCTCAGAACAGAATGGGGAGAAAGAAAAGGGAGGAGGGTGTGTGTCATTAGAAAGATGGTAAGAGGATTTACTAATGCGACGAGGCCCTTAGATTCAATTGTGGAGCTGTTTGGCCTCATCACAGCTTCCTTTGCAGAAATAAGTTCATAAAGGACAACCCCAAAAGCAAATACATCTACTTTGGGAGAAACTTCTCCATACTGAGCATATCTGCACAAAAAAAGGTAAAAATTAATCCAATTTTAAACAGACAAATCAAACCAAAAGTTTTTCCTCCCCTATTAGGAAGGAACCCATGGGATCAGTGAGTACTGAGTAGAAAACTCAATTTTGTGAAACCCACTTTCAAGGAGAAAATCAGCAGCTGCAAGGACAAAACATCACAAGTACTGCAGGATACAACATTCCCAAAAAGAAAGCATATCCTGGCACATAAAAGCCTATATACAGATCTCACAAAAGAAGAGCCTCCCAAGTTCCTGATGGCAGTGCCAAGTGCCATCAGCCACTAGCGAAAATAACAAATCAGCAGGCCCAGACAATTGCATAGATGCGTATGTAAGGTTGGGAATTGTTCACAATTACAATCAATTTCCAAGTCCCTTGGTAACTCATTTTATGACGGTGGTGAGAACTACAAGAAACCTCTAGACAGCTACTCATTGAGCTATGTATTGTCCTTCTAGCAGCTTGCCTACGCCAAAACTAGTCTCTCTCATTGCTGAATTAAATTTGCCACTACCTTAATATATTTCTAAAAGAAAGGCCAACTTACTCAGGTGGCATGTATCCAAATGTTCCCATAAGACCACGGGTGGAGAGTGATGTGTTTCCTTCAGTAAGTTTAAGTTTAGTTAATCCAAAATCTGCAACCTGCAATGCAAATATTTCAGTACAACAACTTGAATAAGCTTTTGAATATCTATAACAACACCAGAGTTACTAATGTAACCTTTCCATGGAAGTTCTTGTCTATCAATATATTTGCCGATTTAATATCACGATGAATATAGACAGGAACAGTATGCTCATGGATATATTCAAGACCTCTGGCTGAATCAAGGGCAATTTGCACCCTAGTAGCCCATGACAATGGGCTCCTCCCTGGAAACGTGTCAACAAAATTATAGCCATCTATCTGAATGTGACATCACTTGTAAAGATCCTTAACATGCACATGGGACCTTACCTGATGAACCACGCAAATGCTGGCTTAAGTTGCCATTCTCAATATATTCATAGACCAGGAAAAGAGACTCCTCAACACAATATCCAATCAAGCGCACCTGCCGTGATTTATAGTAAGTGATATGTAACATAGAAGATTAAAAGAAATTCGCATCATCTACATATGCTTTAGAGAAAAATGACACTACTGCGTGACTTGTATTACAGACAGCTAAGTCATCAGAAATCCTCCCAGCAGTACATTGTAATTATTCTATTGACATTCTAAAACCTCAAAATAAAAATAAAAACCCACACTTACACAGAGTAGAAGGGCTTCTGATATTATTTTTTATTCTTGCAGAGTCCATATTTTGTGGAAATAACCCGGAGATTTTTTTAAGTTATAACATGGAAATTTTTAATGTTGCAAATAAACTTATGATACCTTGGCAATAAGGTCTTACTGGCTAAACAAATATCGATGCCACAACTATGTGTGCTTCAATTTGGCAGTGGATGGCATTGATGGTAAGATAAATGGCAAAGCTGACCCTTGACTCTTGAGGGATATATAGTGAGTTGCCCTGTGCAGAGTTGTTGGGAGTTACTGATGTAATTTACATGGATACTTTAGCCATAGGGCCCAAGATTCATTACTCTGGAATTTTTCTTTGATCTTCACTCAGGAATTATGTTGAACGAATCATAAAACTACACGATGCAAAAACAACGCGATGCCAAGAATACCTAAATTTATTAGATGGACAATACTACTTAATGGAAATAGTATACCTTGAGGTATTATACAGTAAATAGAATCTTTTAAAAGAGTGTCCATGCATCTTGATATCTAACATTTTGGTTGAGCAACTTAGTCCTTTGTTTATAATTAAAATATAGTAACATAGTTATGATGTGGCTTTATAAGAGCAAAGGTCTGTGTTTTGAAAATTAGTACATAGATATAGATTCATATCTAAATTTAGAGAAACAAAATGAGGTCAAGATCATCTGCCCAGTATGTAGTACAGAAATGAACATTTACATAAAGCTTTCTCGCTGATGTGAGCAATTGTCTGAAGAATATCACTGATTAAATAATATTGCTCCCTATAAAATAAAAAAGAATCTAGCATACAAGTCAGCTTTTTTAAACAATGATGATATTGGTGTTGGGAAAGAATGTACATTACCAGGTTCAAGTGATGAACACGCGTTAAAACATTTAATTCAGCAAGAAATTCTCTGGATGCTTGCATGCCCATCATCTTGATTGCAGCTTTCTGCACAGATAGAGTGAAGCGACTAAAGGAAAAGCTGAAAATTATATGATGAAAACATTTGGATGGCATGGACAAAGTCTGCTGTGCTTGGTTAGTCATCCATGTAGAATATTAACAAATGTGCAAGAAACATTGAGCAAAGAAGATGTTGATGAATGTACATTCCATCTTTAACCTGTACAAAGACTAAATACTCACTGAGCTGCTCATCCATTTTTCTCATTCAGCAAGTAGATTAATTTCTCATCAACTTCCCTTATTCAAAAAACCTTTACTTATTCAAACTGGGTGCTGAACCTACTCAATTAGATCTATTTATCAACTGGAGCTGACTTCACAAATTCTACACTTACCATTGCTGTCCAGCTCGATCTGTCCTTAGGACGTCCGTCAAATATTCAACGTCCTGAAAATCCCTAGTTTCGAGGATCTTAAATTGCGGCAAAGATGTAATAGCCAAAACATATCAGATAAAATGAAGATAAAAGTTGCATTAAGCCATTTTATCTATAGCTGTGCAATTTGCAAGGTAGTCCTCACCTCTGAACCTGATGTATGCCTTAATAAGTTTGTTCTCAGGAAAATCTTCTTAATTGATTAAAAATCAAAGTTCTTACCATCTTCAATCTAAAAGGATCACATATGTTTACTATTTGAAAACTATCCCTATAAGATTTTGATAAAGGATGCAAGACTGTCACACAAAGAGACAATCATATTGTTTAATATAAGCCCACATGGCTACAACTCTTAACAAGGAAATCAAGAAAATTACATAATGCACAAATCTTCCATGCATAACTACTGTGCAATGCACCTGATTTATGAAAATGTAAATGGTCACATACCTCGCCTCTCAGCTCTGCATAATAAACAGCCCCAAAGCCACCTTGACCAATCTTATTAGCCAAACTGAAGTTATCAGTAGCCTTAACAAGTTCTTCATATGCGAACTCTACTGATTTGTCCACAGTTATGCCTGTAAGACCTGAACCTGGACCACCAGCAGCACTAGTTGAATCCTTATCCTTGTTTAAGGTACTTCCATGGCCTAAATCAAAGTAGAGGGAAAACCAACAAGTGAGCTTGTGTTTAATCCCCCATTAAAAGAAGTGCAAATATCAATACACTTTGGTTCTATCAGTCACCATGATCGTATGTACAGTTCAAAGCATTCCATGTCGCTGCTTAAATGGGATTTCAAAGGTTATTTCGACAGACTATTTTGCAGAACACAAAGATAATCAGAGTTCTGACACTAGTAAGAATCTCATGTTGCAAACCCTTCAACCAAATTCAATCACATTCCTCGAAAGAGGGACATTTGTCAGCAAATTAGAAAAAAAAAATCACCAAAGGAAAAAAGAATACCAGCTATGAACCACAATGCCTATTAATTGTTTGTTTCTTTTTTTTTGGCGCCCCCCAGGGGGGGGGGGGGGGGNTGCTTTCTAGAAGATCCACAAATCACTCTTTCAGAAAACAAATGTATAGAAAAAAAAAACAAACAAACAAAACAAGATGGGAGAGGAATTTTTTTTTTTTTTTTTGATAGGTAAAAAAAGTTTTGAGACAAGTAAAGATGCGAGAGAAAAAGTTTTGAACGAAACATATATACCATGCTCAGATAGATCCTCAGATGGTGCCAAAAGCAACTTTGCCGCCTCCATCTTCTTTCGGCAACATCCAAGATATATACAAGCGGCAAATAACACCACACCAGCTACTCCTCCAATAGCTGCACCAGCAATAACTCCGGCCGCTAATCCTGCTTACAGTTGAGCAAATGTTAAGCTTAAAAGTAGCACTGGCTCTGCATTGCTGAGACTTGTATCCAAATATCAAAGTAAACATAATCATTGTAAAACCGTGGGAGAAGATCGAACCGCTTGAGCTGCAAAAGGGAGAAAACCACAACAATACACAACTTATAAATATAAGACAAACTGCAATAGAAGCAAATGTAGCCTTTTCATTTAGTATAGTTTATAGAAGCTACCTTGATGGCAGAGGTGGGTAAGTACCGTTTTGATCTGAAAAAAAAAAGGAAAAGAAATAACCAAAAGAAAAGTTAATAGAAATCATAGCCCCCAGAAACTATATAAATGGAAAAAATGTATGCTCTTGATGCTGGTAACTCAATCAAATAATTTGTAAAAAGACCACCTAGTTTACTTGACCTAAAAGCAGGAGAGCAGGGTGACTACAGGTTACAATTTTAAAGCTAACAGTGTATTCAGCCAGCCCATTACGATTTGCCAAGTAATTCAAACATCAAAGACATAATTTTTCTTCTCAAAAGATCTTTATTAATAAGTGCAAAGACGCAATACAGGTATATACGTAATATACAATAAAGACACCAAACTAGTAGATGAAAAAGATTCATAAAATCATGTAAACTAAGTTCATTAGACTTAATAGATGGAGTCCATATGAGATGATTGTGGATAAAGAACTTCTTGAGGCCTCTCACCTCCGATGAGTCTTGTCAGTGACAATCAGCATTTCTAGACTTATTTAGATGTATTTAGAGGTGCAAGTATCCAAGGATGGGATATTTGAAGGTTGTTCTCATAGAAACAAAAATATTCGAGATTTCAGTGTAAGGTGGTTGCTATATGCGCATTATAGAGAGAGGTGAGAAGGTGACTAAAGAGCTGGTATTGGGTAAACCAACTACATCATGGGTTGCACAAACCTTGTAAGAATGCTCAAGGGTGGAGGAAGATGACTATGGAACTGTGTGTACTATGTTGCAGTGCAGGCAAAACTGAAGCAAAGTAATATGGGGGGGCTGAACGGGGCTGAAATGCTCAAACAGTAAATGAGCAAGAACACATGCGGCGGAGTGACTTCTAAAACAAACACAGAGGTTATTTCATGCTCAGCTCCAGCCACTAATGGTGACCCCAGAAAAATCGAGGAGAAACCAAGAAAAGTAGGGATGCAGAACCAGAGTATGAAGGGCAGTATAGGCATTTCGTGGAAGAAAAAAGTTACCGTTTACGAGACTTGCAGAGATAGGAGGTCAGAAGCGCCACAAGCCACCATAGTTTATGCAAGAAGCAATGGTGGCTCTCTGACCAAGGGGCGTGATGCAGAAAAGATGCCTCTGCACAACCTCAAGAAGAGTTGATAGACTTGAGAGAGAAGCTCAGCGGTCAAATATATCAGGAAAATCAGGAAATGGGCCTGGACTCAAGTCAGGAAAGAAAAGCGAGGGAACTTGCTGGCAAGAAACGGACCAAGGGATAGCATGTAACAAGAAGCTTGTGGGCTGAGAAAGGGAAGATGAAAGCCCACAGCTCTAAAGGTTATCCGGCCCAGAGTTAGCGGGTTGAAATCGCGGGTCACTCATTTGTTGAAGTTGGGTTCTCTTCCAATGCTGCAAAAACAGAATCGGAGACAATGTTACACCGGACAAGGACTACACAAAAACCATCGACCTGAAGAAGGCGAGCCGGTGGCTAGTGTCGAGGCTGATGGACTGGTGGCACCAGCAATAAGAACAAATGACGCTGTCTCTGTTTTTGAAGCACAAATTGTCACCAGGGAGCTCCAAATGGAGGAGAACACCATGGCATCACCCCAGAATGTGTTGTTTCTGGAAATAGGAGATTTATTGATCTCTGGAAAGGATCAAATAGAGGGTGGGGTTTATGAAATGGGTAATACTGAGGAAAGGGGAATCCAAGACATAGCAATGATAGTGTATGATTTGGATGGGGTCAAGGGAGAGCAACGGCAGGTGTTGTGTCCTGTCTTGGATGAGGTGGGTGAGGTGCAAGCAAGTCCTGTGGTCAGTGAAGCGGTAAATTGAGAAGAACCTATGCCACTGATTTCTCTGCTCCAAAGTAGCAAAAGCCAAGTCTC
Organism: Pterocarya stenoptera; assembly: GCA_003123785.1. NCBI lineage: Eukaryota > Viridiplantae > Streptophyta > Magnoliopsida > Fagales > Juglandaceae > Pterocarya > Pterocarya stenoptera. The sequence continues at coordinate 52,292 of QEOT01003687.1, read as the reverse complement.
CAGTTGGGTCTTAGACAAAGCCAAGGAGACTCAACATGGTGTGGTGATATTGTGCGATGGTTTTGAGGACCAATCTATAGCTCTCCTTGCAGCTATAGAGGCTGGACAGACTCACTCTAGCTCACCAGGTGAGATCAATTCAGCAAAGAAGAGAGCTAGAGAATTAAAAAGAATCAACTGGACTGTCAATGATGGAGTAGGAGAGAGGAGTTCTAACCGTGGAAGATCAAAGGGAGGGGGCAATGGATGTTGTTTTATGAAGTCGAAAATTGTTTCATGTAATGTCAGGGAGCTGAACGAAAGGGAAAAGTGTCTAAAAATTAGAAACCAGTTACGCAGTTGGAGAGTAGACATTGTTTGCTTACGCGAAACGAAATTGGAATTTATCCCCCTAAGAACTATTAGGAGTTTGTGGAGTTGTATTGAAGTTGGGTGGTATTGCTTACCATCCAAAGGAGAATTAGGAGGCATCTTAGTGATGTGGGATAGAAGAGTGGTGGAAAAGTTAGAAGATTGTATGGGGGATTATATGGTGGCTTGCTCGTTCAAGAATGTCGTGGATGGATATCAGTGGGCCTTTGTAGGTCTTTATGGTCCTAACTTAGATTGTGCAAGAAGTTTACTATGGGGCGAACTGGCTGGAAGTAGCATATGGGACTTACCTAGGTGAATTGGTGGCGACTCGCCAATTTCAATGTTACTCGATTCCCGAGTGAGCGATCGGGAGGATCTAGCTTAAATTTACCAATGGTAGATATTCCTCATGCAGGTGAAACTTATACTTGGTCAAGCAACCAGCAACACCCCTTTTGGTCAAGGATCGATAGATTCCTAGTATCGCCTGAATGGAAAGCACATTACCCGAAACTCATTCAAAAGAAACTCCCCATGTTGTGTTTAGATCACTTTCCCATCCTTCTTGATTGTGGAGATATTCATGGAGACCTAAGGTATTTCAAATTTGAAAACATGTGATTGAAATCAGAAGGATTCCTTGATAAGGTCCGAAAATGGTGAACTTCTTATCAACTTTATGGCAATCCAAGTTATATCATGTCATGTAAATCGAAGTCTCTAAACAAATATCTAAAAACTTGGAATCAGCAAGTGTTTGGCAATGTGGAAGGTCAAAAGTACACTTTCTTTTGAGGAACTCAAATGATTGGAGGGAGTAGAGGAGGATAGGGTATTATCTGAAACGGAGAGGGCTTGTAAAACTCAATTGATTGAGGGCCTCGAAAGGGTCTCTCTATTGGAAGATTGGAAGAAATATCTTAGAGACAAAAGTTGAGAGCACTGTGGTTGAAGGAAGGAGACAAATGCACCAAGTTTTTCCACCGAGTGGCTAACTTGCAGAGGAACAATGCCATAGAGACACTGATGGTTGATGGGGTGGCTTCTTCCAACCAAGTCGATATCACAGATCACATTGTTAACTATTACAAGAATCTGGTTTCATAAAAATTCTCTTGGAGACCAAAACTACATGAGCTTCACTTTGACGCTCTTGACTAAAAGAAGTAGGACAGCTTGAGAGGCCTTTTAAAGAATAGAAATCAGAAAAGCGTTAAGAAGCATGGCAGGTGACAAATCTCCAGGTCCATATGGATTCTCTATAGCTTTTTTCCAAACTTTTTGGGAAGTGATCAAAGAAGATATGATGGGGGTCTTTCATGAAAATGGTAAGTTTGAAAGGAGTCTCAATGCAACATTTATTGCTATCATTCCAAAAAAAAACCTAGTGTTGTAGAGGTAAAAGATTACCGCCCCATTAGCTTGGTGAGCAGGATGTACAATTTTCTTTCGAAAGTTTTGGCAAATATATTGAGCATGGTGGTTGAGAAGTTAATATCAAAGCCCTAAAATGCCTTGGTCCGGGTAGGAAAATCCTTGACTCGGTGCTTATTGCCAACAAATGCTTGGATAATAGATCCAAGTCGGGAGTGCTGTGGCTTTTATGCAAGCTTGATATGGAGAAGGCCTATGATGGAGTCAATAGGCCTTGGTTCGAAATGCTTGAGAGATGTGTCTTTGGTTCGAAATGGTGTTCTTGGATCAAATAACGTATCTCTATTGTTTGTTTTTTTGTCTTGGTGTATGGCATACCAAAGGGCTTTCTTAACAGCTCACGAGGCTTAAGATAAGGTGATCCTCTATCTCCACTACTTTTTATTTTTGTAATGGAAGCTTTTAGCAAGATGATTTTAGGTGTCATGGAAGGTGGGTCTTATCTGGATTCTTCGTGGGGGAGGCAAATATTGGCTCACTTCACATATATCATCTATTATTTGCCGATGATACCCTAATCTTTTGTGGGGCCAGCCATGATCAAATTTCAGCTTTAAGGGCACTCCTTTTATGCTTTGAAGCTGCTTCAAGGTTGAAGGTGAACTTACCTAAATCAGAAGTAGTCTCAGTTGGGGATGTTTCAAATGTGGAGAGCAAAGCTTACATTTTGGAATACAAGACATCTCAGTTGCCAATGAAATTCCCGTTCAAATCAAAATCTATTTGGAATGATGTCCTAGAAAAAAATGAGGCAGAAATTAGCTAGTTGGAAGAAGATGTATTCATCCAGAGGTGGTAGGGTCACTTTAATTAAAAGTACCCTTTCCAGCATGCCAACCTAATTCCTATCACTATTTCAGCTTCCCGCCAAGGTGGCTCCACGCATGGAGAAACTCCAACGGGATTTCCTGTGGGGGGATGAACAATGAGATCAAATTCCACTTGGTAAAACGGGCCATGGTGTGCTCCCTTATCTTGGAAGGAGGATTGGGTATTCAAAACTTGCATTCTCTTAACAAAGCTTTACTTGGAAAATGGCTATAGAGATACCACAATGAATGGGAGCATTATGGAGAGTCTTCATAGAATCGAAGTATGCTAAGCCATGGGGAGGATAGTGTTCAAATGAGATAAGTGGGCCATATGGGTGGGACCATGGAAACAAATAAGAAAAGGGGCCATATGGGTGGGACCATGGAAACAAATAAGAAAAGGATGGGACACATTCAAGAAATATCTGTTTTGAGGTGTGTGATAGGTCCAAAAGCAAATTTTGGCACAATGTATGGTGTGGCAATAGGGCACTCAAGGAAGCTTATCTAGAATTCTATGGCATAGCAAGAATGAAAGAAGCCTTATTTGCGGACCTTTAATCCTATCCAATGGTACTACCCAGTGGATCATTACATTCTTCAGAGATGCACAATATTGGGAGGGAAGTTGATGCTTTTTCAGAGTTCTATGATCTAGTGTACTCTACTCGTATGATGGGGGGAGTTGAAGACAAGATCTTTAGGCACCCTTCTAAGAAAGGAAAGTTCACAACTCGCTCCTACTATTAAGGTATCACCACTCATAATACAAATCTATTCCCATGGAAGAGTATTTGAGAGAGAAAGGAACCCTTGCAGGCAATGCTTTTTGTATGGACGGCTTCTTCAGGGAAGATCCTCACAAGAGACAACCTACGGAAACACCACATCATAGTCATGGATTAGTGTGGAGAGTTCGTAGATCATCTATTACTTCATTGTGAGATTGCTACGACCTTGTGGAATGACTTTGTTTGGATGAGATTAGCTTGGGTGATGCCGAAATCACCCAAGCTTCTTATGGAATCGACCTCCTAGCTTCTTGATGAGGCATCTAGGGCAGTTCTCATATTGCAACAGTATGGAAGATGGTTCCAATTTTTCTATGGTGGCATATTTGGAGGGAGAGGAATGAAAAAAGTTCTGAAGATTGAGAGCAGTCAATGAATGAGCTTAGAAGTCTAGAAAAGCTCCACACTCTTCTAGGCATGACCCAAGCCATTGAAATGCATATAATAAGATGCATCGATCAATATCATGAACCAATCATGATATCAAATACAAGATGCATTGATCAATGCAGAATGAAATATATATTCACAACTCATAACTGAAGATATTCTTTGTTCTGCATTGATGACTAAATATCAAAGGATCTAACACAGTCACAATGGCAAACCGTATTTGTTATATGAAAAACCCAACTGAAAAAAAAGGACCTAATCCAATACATAAGAGATATCACCACTAGCAAGACACTAGGACAAACTTACCTAACCAACACACAACTTAAAAACCGACTCAACCAGATGAATTACACATGGTAACACTCATATATCTACGCATCTAATCCATGAAACATGCTTCTGCCAACCCCTTAGCCTCTTCTCTGAACCTCAATACACCACTCTTCAATTCTTTGTGCTGAAATGATCTCAAAATATGTTTAATTTCTCTACATAATCTGTTAGTGTTCGCTAGCGTTCAAACTAACAAAGCAGATTTGAGATCTATTTGCTTCGAATGAAATTTGACCATGCTTCAAATGAGACCAATCTGAGATTTTCAGTCAAACAAAACCTGGAACACCAACACCACAATTTGAGGACTCTTTTAACCTTGCGATTCAACAGACTATCAAATGTGTTTCAACATTACCCTTAGTTGATTGAAGCACCATTGAATAACTATGCTAAATATAAACATTTTCTCACCAAATTCAACTGTTGAATATTCTCTCATAACAGACATAACACTAGGAAATTGTGTAGTCAAGACCAACCTCCTAAAGTTTTTATATTTGTCTCTCCACTCAACCTCTAAAGTGCAGGACATCAATCATACTTGTACAAAAATGTGTATGAGGTCAAGTTATAGTTTCTGGCTCTGTATTCCGGAATACATGCAAACTGGCTCCAATGCAGAAATGACAAGACTCACTTGACTTGAACTTATATGCGACCTATAAATGTGTTTCTGTCAGCAAAATTTTCCAACACAACTCTGGACCAATGAGCTTGGTAATACTGCCCTTTTCTGTTCGTACGTATACTATAGCATAAGCATTCAAAGGAACATCTAACAGCTCCTCTTTTTTGCACTAAAGTGCCAAATGCTACAAAAGAAATCAAGTAGTTTCCTTTTGCTATTACTCCAAGTGGGCCACACTCACTACGCTACAGTACACTAATTTTTTATAAATAATTAGGAGGGGGAAAAGAAATCACTATCAATATCACCAAAAGGACAAATGATCACGTGATATTTCTAGACAGCCACTTAACTGATTGTTTGTGCTTGTAACTCTAACTGACATTGCAGAGCAAGTGAAAACGTGATAGGGGCAGAGCAGTTGCAAGGGGCAGGGGCAGAGGGGATGGATTTAAATCTGATGCTGCTATAGTTGCAGGTGGCAGAGGAGGCTTGAATGGTCTTTCAGAAGAAACCGTTTGGGCTAGATGCACTTCTGAAAGTTTTGATATTAATTTGGTTAATCTGCTTGGAAAGGGCATAGCTCGTAGAGATGGGTTACGTAGTAGAGATTTCACAACTTCAGGGTTTTATCTATTAGGCTAGATGTGCAGTATATAATGTTCACTTTGATGGTTCAACCCAGTTCTCCGGAAGTGCCCATCAGCTTCATCTCCAAAGTCCAATATATGGCATTTGATCTCCTATCACTTAACACAATTATGGAATATCCTTTTCAATAATTTTTTATAAGCATATTCCATTCTTAAATTAGTAATAGATACAATGGGACATCTTCATTTTAAACTATGCAAGATGAATATTAGGGCTACTTTGCTAAAGGGTCATCCGGAAAATTTAACAAGTACCCCTTTCTAAGTTGAGTTTATATTGAACTCAACAAATTGAATATATAATTTGAAGGTTAATTACAATTTATCCTGGGGATTAGACCTAATTACATTTATCTTCTTAACGTCTTTCCTTGTTAAGGAACAAGGATGATGTGCAACTAGGTCTGTTATATAGATGATGAGTAGGTATCAATTGACTGGTTCATCGCAATAAGGAGGTTTAATGTAACTTTTTATAAATTGTGAAGGGTAATGCAATCAAGCCTGAACCACATGAACGAAAATTATAGTTCAGATTAATTTTTCGAGTAGACTTATCTTGACTAAATATTTGTAAGTAATTTTTTAAAAGTAACTAAAAATGAGAGTTGCAACTCGAGGACTTCCCATCACCCATCCTAATACTTTGTACGCTTAATACCTCCCACTACTTCCTAAAATGAAGCATTCCGGACTCCATTTTCAACACCCATCGGATCTCTTTACATCATTCGCTTGCTGTGACTAGCAGCATCCAAGTAACAACTAATCGTTAATCTATGATACGAGCAAATAAAGTATGCAATTAATGCTACAAGTAATCAGACCCTCATCTAACTCCTACTAACTCTTACCATTTTGACATCTAAGAAATTCAATATGCTAAATGAAAAAAAACAAAAAACAAAAAAAAAAAAATCCCAATTCACATATATATAAACATTCAATAACTCAAAACACAACAAATTTCTCACCTTTGCCTGGGATATACACCACGCCACTCCCTTGGCTGAAATTCACACCCGGGTTGTAATTCTGCAGCAAGGTTGTGTAACTTGAATTAAGACCCGTCTCCGCCGTAACCGTTTCCAGAGTGTCACCCGGCCGAAGCGGGTACGTAGAAAACAGCCCGAATTCCTTCGAAACCGCGCTGTTACCACACGAACAGTTCACTGGTATGCTCAACTTCCCAACGTCCGGTATGTTGTTGGGGCCATAGGGATTAGAGTTCATCAACGTCTCGGTTGTTGTCAGGTTCGCATACCATTGCTGTGCCACAGTCTCGTAGGTGTCCTTGGGTTGAAGCGAGTAGTTAAACACGTAACCCAGAAACGAGTCTTCGACACAGTGACATGGGAACGGAACATTGATTGTTATATTCTGTTGGATGCTGTCTTTGCTGGAGATCTTTTGCTTGTTGTAGCTCACAATAGTGTCGGGGTCAATATTAAGACTAGATTGCAAAAGTGTAGCTATGTACGTGAGATTTGACCCCTCAGAGACGTAGTACGAAGCTAAAGCTAGATCACATTCGTTACTACATTTGGATTCGGCAACGGCACAAAAGATTGAGAACAAGAAAAATACAAAACACTCGAACTTGGGTGTCATCGGATCGGACAAATTGGAACCCAAAGCTGTGAAATTTTGGCAGATTCGAGAACTGGGTTGGTAGTGATCGGGGAAGAGTCCAAGAAAGAAAGAAATTAAAGCTGAATCGGATCAATCTTTCGGACCGTTTGACTATGTGAGTTCTTGATTGGCGAGGTTTGAAAGAGAAAATTTTGGAGCTGGGAGATGGAGAAGACGCAGGGGACGGGGTATTGGCTGAAAAAGAGAAATGATAGGAGGTTTTTTTCCTTTAGACAGCCAACTGTAATTTTCTGTTCCAACTGAAAAATATTAGGTTTTTTAGGTCAAGTTTAAATTTTGATCTGTAAATAATTGGGAAAAAATATTGAAAATATAATAAATAATTATAAAAAAGTAATAAATAATTTGTGAATAATACTGAAGGCTAAGGCTCCATTTTGATGTTGATCTAAGTTGAGATGAGTTTGATTATTTATAGATAGTAGTGAGTTAAGATGGTAAAAAGAGTTTTGTAGGATCTACCTAAGATGTCTTTTGATGTTAAGATGAGTTTAGATGTATTTATGAGAGGTTGAAAAAGATTATAGATCCCGCGTGTTAAGAGATGTTGAGTGGAAAAAGATTGTAGATCCTACGTGTAAAGAGATTTTGAATTGAATTGAGTTTAGTAATTTGAGAGTTGGACGTTTGAATGTTAGATTCAACTTAAAATTAGACTGAACTAAGATCAATACAGTTCAGTTCAAGTTTCAAACGGACCTAATTCTTACATTTTGTTTACTACTCAGTCCACAGGTCCTTTATTTCTTATTTCTTATTTCTTATTTCTTATTTCTTCTTACTTCTAGCACAAGCTGAAATGCAAAAATCAAATAATCTGAGACACATTTCTCCTTCGCCCCCAACTCTGCCCTCTACAGCCCAAGCTCTTTCCTCTGCACCTAAGAGTCGTCGTCAATGGCAACGAAATGAGACTGACCACCGTTCAACAACGCTGTCTCAGGTAGTGCTACTTCTCTCACCCTTTTAGTTGTCTCTCTCCCACACTAACTCTCTCTCTCTCTCTCTCTCTCTATCTAGGGTTTCAACGATTTGGGCAAATTAATAAAGGTACTGCCGCCACTCATAGCCGCCTGAGACATCTCTCCTGAGCCTCTGGTAAGCCCCACACTTTCTGACACAGTCCATGAACGGAATACATGGGCCATGGGCCAATTTAATTTCATTTACAACTTCCTTTACTTGGATGCTATTTGTTATTTGGACTACAATATAGTTAGTGGGCCTTGGGTTTTAGTTTTATTTTCTTGTATGCTTTTAGTGTGTTAGTCTAGGCCAATGTAGGGGTCATCTCCTTTATGTACGAGCCAAGGGCTCTAGGGTTTATCATCCAGAAATTTAATGAAAATTCTATTTTCTTTCTCTTATCTTCTTCTTCATTTTCTTTATATGGAGGTGCTCCCCTCAAAGTGAGTAATTTCAATATATTTTGTTCCTAAGTAACTAGAAGTGTGTTACAAGTGGTATCAGAGCCAGGTTTTCCTTGGCATCGGCTTATCAATCCATGGAAATGGAAAAAATTATCTCATCCTACTCAATATCAAAGAGCTTGTGGAACAAAATCTGCAATGCTACGGAGTTCTCCAGCGACATTTGAATGATTCTCGAGACAGCCACAATAAAATGCACCAAGTATTTCGACAATTTATTAACGAAATTGTGAGCAACTTTCAAGAAAGCTTCAACCAGTTAGAGAATCGAATACGTGAAATACAAGAGGAAGATGCAGTTGTTGTGGAAGAAAAAGAGATAAATCCATTAGATTTGAGTTATCGTCCGGAAGTAAGACCTCAGAACAATCCATTTGTTGGCTCACACCTCCTGCAAAACCTCCTTCTCCACCATCAAAATCCCTGCATTTACCTTCAACATTCGAGATGGAAGTTTGATCCTAGTGGCATCGATGATGAATCAGAGGACGAACTTTTCTGCATTAGATTGGCTTCTATTGAGAATTGCGAATCCAAGAAGTTTCAAGAAGTTGCTGAAGCCCAAAAGGCACCGAAAAGTCCAGATATCTTAAGGCGGTGGAAGCTGATGAATACGACTCCTTACATGGACAGGTAGATATTGGATCTATCATAGGGACCCCTGGTGACGTAGAGCAAGGACTTCATCGTAGCTCCTCCCTCCTAGTCCACCTCCAATATAGTCCATTCTCAACCTCTATCATCGTTAGGCACCCCATCTTCAACACAGTCCATTCCCAAAAAAATACAAGCCCCTGTTTGCTCTATCTCAATCTATCCTTCTTATGTTAACTCAACGCCGTGTTGGAAGGAGGTGGTCAATGTTGCCATTGTAACAACCATGAGCTACCTGTGCTCGAGATGCTCAACGGCCATGGAGACAAGGTATGGCATCTGGCGTGGAATCTTGCCACTGGCACCTCTAGAACTCCCTCTCCATCTCCTATGATTGTTCGATTTGGTGGAATTCCTACCGAGAGTATGAAGCAGAATGACGGCGAACACTGCCTCTGGAAATCCCTTTTCGCCAGCCACAACCTCTCGTGGTCCCAGTTCAAATTCCAATTCAGTATTGAAGCAATTATTAGTGAAGAAGACTTCCACTATAACACCCATCAACTGCTTGATTTTTTGCCACTTAGAGTTGTTTTCAAACCTTTTGATAGAGGGAAAGAAAGAAATCATGTGGGAATGAATGGTAATGGGATAGGATCGGGTTTGTATAGGGCATTGAAGGCTCTAAGGTCGATAAAATACATAGTGGGAAAATCTGGTGCGGAGTTCAGGAGAGAAATACAGAGACATTCATCTGTTGTTCACTAGTTATTTCACTATAAGGGACAATTGGATCCTATGAAAGGGGATGCACTCAATAAGGCTGTGTGGGACACTGCTTATGAGGCTTTTGTTGCTATTTTCTCTTCAAAGAATGATAAGCCAGCTCTTGCTGAAGATCTTAACAAAAGAATACAGGGGTTTGGAAATACAAACTTTGAAATGCCATTAGAAGAAAGAAAATTATTTCTTAATGAGGTAGTCGGTCTTGGAAGTGCATCTATAAAGCAAGGACTTAGTTCGTTGACTCAAGGTCATCTAGTGAAAAAGAATGATAATGGAAGTTGCAAGAGACCAAATCTTCGAAGGTCAGTGACTATAGAATCCAAGCATGTAGATAGATATGAACCTAATGGTTATCATAGTGAAACTGAGTTTGGGATTGTTGAGAGAATTAGAATGTTTGATGTAAAATGTAGAAAGAACTTGAGCGCATAGAAGCTGTTTGAGAAAATGCTTGAGAGAAGGATTTTCTTTCCTGATTTAGGTCACGAATAAAAGGCAGGAATTCACATGTTTAGAATCACTCAGGATTGGAGTAAGGTTATAGAGAATTGGCAGCCTCGTGGGGCCTGGTTATTTCTCCTATTGATTGAGGAATATGAACAAAAGCAAGATTGTGGACAACTGAAGGTCCTTGTTAAAAAAACTTGGAAGGAAAAGTCTACAAGAAATGGCTGATAAAGTACAGGTGCTAGTGCCAGCAGTTGTTATTTTGGCATGCAATCGGGCTGATTTTCTAGAGAGGACAATTAAATCTGTCTTAAACTGTCGAAGTTATGTTGCCTTGAGCTGATTGCATGGTTCTAGTATGGGGCAATTCTTTAAAAATTATCTTAAGCCAATTAAGATGAATGATGCCCAGGTTGATTGGAAGTCAATGGATTTGAGCTACTTGATCGAGGACAAGTTTATGAAGCACTTCGTTGGCACGGTGAAAAATGCTAAACCTATCCAAGGAATTGATGTTGTTCTAAAGGCATATAATATAGATGGTGGGACCATGGTGGGCAAGGATACCTCACCTTGTGGACAAGGATACCTCACCTTGTGGACAAGGTGCTTCTATGGGGGATGGTTTGTCACAGTCCATGAACGGAATACATGAGCCATGAGCCAATTTAATTTAATTTACAACTTCCTTTACTTGGATGCTACTTGTTATTTGGACTACAATATAACTATTGGGCCTTGGGCCTTAGTTTATTTTCTTGTATGCTTTTAGTGTGTTAGTCTGGGCTCATGTAGGGGTCATCTCCTTTATGTACGAGCCAATGGCTCTAGGGTTCATCATCCAGAAATTTAATAAAAATTTTACTTTCTTTCTCTTATCTTCTTCTTCATTTTCTTTCTATGGAGGTGCTCCCCTCAAAGTGAGTAATTTCAATATATTTTGTTCCTAAGTAATTGGAGATGTGTTAAACTTTCCCTATAATTTTTCACTATTTGGGAAAACCCTTTTTCTATTTTAGTGTTTGGGCTTATTCAAGAATATTCCAATTTGCAAAATTTTTAGCTTTCCTTGCTCTGGGTCGATTATTTTAGTGCCTAATTGAAATTGGTTTTCAATTTCTTCCATTGCTCAATGATTTTGAAGTTCCTTTTGAGTTTTGAGTATGAGGGTAGCTTTTATAGGGTGCTAAAATTATCATATTTCTCATACCTCGTTTATGATCCCCATGTGTTTGTGTGAGTGAAACCTGATTATGGGTAATATCTTAATTTTAGGCTTTGAATAGGTTGTGTTTGGTGTTGTTTTAGTGTTTGTGTTGTTGGGGCGAAATATGAGGTGCTATTACAGGAGCTATGAGGTGTTGTTACAGTGCTTGTGTTGTTGGTAATACCTTTGAATGGGTTGGGTTTCACCAATATTAAAGCTATGGTATTTTCTTAGTATTACCTTTCAAAAAAGTGTGAGCATCTTAATTCCTTTGGGAGTCTTACCAATATTTTCTTATAAAAAAACAAAAACAAAAATCCTCTCGGAGTATGTATATTTGACACATAAGTGTTGGTATCTAATGTCTCAAGAAGTCTAGTATATTACACACTTCTTGTCTAGAGACAAAAGTTAAGCTTATGAATTTATATGAACCTAAAAGTTATGTCATGTATTATATTTTCTAGGGACTCCGTCCTAATCTTTGAATGCACACTCTAAGCTGTTAGAATTAATGTAGAGATGTTGGGAAGCAGTTCCTGGCAATAGGCCTTCCTTCTCTGAGATAACAGCTGAACTTAAATTTCTCCTTTAAGAGGTTCAAGTATAATTGTCACTCTCATTTGACCCACAATTATCATTCTCCTTTCCATTATTTTTTCTCTTAGAGATTTGTCTTGTTCTGTATGTAATCTTAGTATGTCAATTTCAAAGAATTTCGGAAGTAACAAATGGTAGTTAAACATACCCAGTCAAGCAAAGGACATCTAAGTTCAGGTCAACAATGGAAATAGAAGCTACCTAGTATCAAGGACAAATTCAGATTGAAGCACGATTAACTAAGATTCTGATGCGTAGATATAAGGCTGCACTTATAGTGTGTTTTTCATATTTATAATAATATGGTTGTTGTAATAAATTGTTTTGTAATGAACAGTTTGTAATGAATACTTGAAATGAATGTTGTAATCAGTTGTTTTGTAATGCTATATCCAATTGTAATGAATGCTATGACTCAATATTTTATCAGATGACTTAATCCAAGGATTGTTATTTTATATTATTGGTATTGCAGTATTTATTTGAGTATATTAAGGATTGAGTATATTATCATCAATTAACATGTTAGAGTATATTAAAAGCAAACAAAACAGGAACGTAGTCTAGCAGAAAAAATTGCAAGACCAAAGAGACAAAAGCGTCATAAACTTATGCTTGGTTTTTGAATGAACTTATAAAACAGATTTCTTTTGCAATCTACCAAGACTGGCCATAACAACTATTTATCTCTGCAGACACTTTTTTACAACATTCAGACTAATTAAATTATACACATAATTATGTTATTAATCACACATTAAAGCCACCTGAATCAAAACTGTTGGCATTACATTCATGAACAAAACTGTATAAGTTAATCCACTCAGTACATAAACTTCCTACTGAGTGGGATTTAAGCAGTCCCATTTTCTTTATAAACAAGATTATATAAAGGCACAATGCTACAAGAGAATCTAGTAGTGAAAAATACTAGACACAACTGCCGGGGGGGGGGGACCACGGCGTAACCACATCCCACGTGGCGTGCTTAGTGAAATAGCACCTTTTCCATTTTGATCCTATACAACCAAATTCATTAAAGCCAAATTCATCTCAATAGTTCTAGGGGCAACTGGGGTTACGCCTTCGCCGCGTCCCCACATGACATGCCATATACCACGTCATCTTTTTTTAATTAAAAAAAATGCGAAAAAAATGAAGAAAGCGGGAAGTGAAATGAAATGGGTCTCATTTTCGCGTGAAAGCTACTGGATCCCAAGCTTCAAGCTCTCCTCGTCTGGTCTGTGGTTGAGACGTTCTTGTGAGAGCTTCTCTTCCATTTCTTTCGACTGTATCGGTCGCCGTTGTGGGACAGTCCACATCTCTGAGTCGCGGTCATCGTTGTGGGTGAGAGAGCCTGTGGTGCCGTTCATCGTTGTGGGGGAGAGAGCGACTTCAGCATCTACTTTAAGGTATATTATCCGAACGAAGTAGCTAGATCCAATAGGTAGATCTGCTAAAATCTCACGAATGACTTTACATTGAATTGTAAATATCATGTGAGTTGTTCCCAGTGAGAGGAGACCCACGTTTGTTTGCTGTCAGTTTGCATAGATATTGCATACAAAAATTATTGGCTTTGAAGGTAGCGTCTTGTTTTTAGTTCAGATTTTCATTTTTTTTTTCTTTATTGTGGTTTGTGCACTTACGTTGGCCGATCTGGAACAAAAAGAGCTAGCTTTAGCTTTAATGTTTTCCCTAAAAGAAGAAATTATATTAAAATATATATATATGTATCTATGTTATTCTGTAATTAATTCACCTAATTATTAGAGCAAATAAGTTAGTAATTGGGGAAATATTAGTAGCCACTTCAACTTCATATCCTAACAAATAATGTTACAAAGTTTGGACCACAAAAACAAGAAGCAACTATACATTCATAATTAAACTACCCCATTACTCCCTGATCTACACACACTTACATATTTATATATATATATATGTATATATAATCACAAAAAGACTAATTAATCAAGCCCATGAGCTTCATACTCATTGGAATCACATTATGTATAGTGATTACTTAAGGAAAAAAATTGCTTTGAAAATTGGTCATTGTGAGGACTTTTTGTTTCAACTTTAATAATTCCTACCTTAAAACTTGGCTTTTGCTTATAAATAATAAATAGGCAGTGTTCCAACAAAATCTCTCATTTCATTGATATGCATATCATATATATAATTCCAGAAAAGTTTGTGTCCTTAAATAATGATTGTAAGAGACTCAAATTCTATCCTTAAGTATTGTTCTTTTGTAATTACCAGTATTTACGTTTGGTACCCTCTCAGTATGGAAAACGGGAAAGAACATCCATCTACACTAACACCATGTAGCTTAAATCCCTCATCCGCAGTATGTTATATCATTTAATATACCATTAACATTGGAATGTGTTGAGTTGATATTTATTTCGAAAATACATCCATAACTTTATCCAATAACATGTTTGGACATACCATCAACCTGTCCAAATATTCCAAATTACATGCATGGTTACTATGGACAAGTGCTTGCATGGTCACTGGGATTTCTGCCAAATGCTAGTTACCCATTTCCACATAACATAGTACCTCCAACTCCTTTCATTAATACAAGCTCCACTACATGCATACTAGTTGGGTCAAATTCTAATAGACCCGGTGTTGGGAAAACTAAAGGGACATGTTCATCCTCTACAGTTGAAGAAATTAATGAGCATAGACCAAATCCACAGGAAACCATGGATTATAGTGCCGGGACATCTCAGAATGTTGAAATTGATGGTGTTGATATGATTGAGGAGCCAAAGTCAGGGATGGAGTTTAATTCTCTTGAAGATTTAGTGAGTTATTAAAAAAAGAACTGAGAGGGAAGAAGATGATACTGTTAGGTATGTCACCCTTGCTTGTGCTAGTGGTGGGGAGACCCGTAATAGAACTTTCAATTTCGCCAACCTACGTCCGACAGGAAAGACGGAATGTAAAGTAAAAATTAATGCTTTAAAATCTGATGTAAAACTTCGGTTAACTACGGTTCATAATATCCATAACCACGGCTTTAGTCCGAAGAAATCTCGTATGTTGCCCTTGTAGTATTAATGTTATGGATATTGCTATTGGCTTGTAGTTATTGACTTGTGATAAAAGGTTCTACTTTCATTTTGGACTTGAGGATTTTATGTGAAAGCAGTTATTTCTTTGTTGTGCTTTGAGTTGCCTTATTTTAATAAGTATTTAACTGTCATTGTTCTGGAGTTTTTGTATAAATTAACCAAATGATGAAATGCATAAGGGATTGTACTGCCCCTCCTTGTTTAAACCAGTGGTTTTATTCTTGTAATATAATCCAAATAAACCATTGCTACTCCTTGCTTTGTTCTGTTTTGAGTTGCCTTATTTCAACAAGTATTTAGTAGTCATTGGTCTGGAGTTTGTGTATAAATCAGATGATGAAAATGTATAAGACACGAAATGTATTGTTGCTCGTTGTTTAAACCAGTAGTTTTACTCTTGTAGTATAATACACTTTTTTCATCTTTTAATTTTACTTCTAATTTTTTATTTGATTTATATTTTTTATTATGTGTGTATAGTACAAAATTATGTCACATTGTATGTGGAGAGATATTGAAAATATAAAAAGATATGAGGATATTGCAAATTTACTGGTAGTTAGAGGAAATTTTTTGAGTTAATTAAAATATAAAAAAAGATTATTTAAATGATATAGAGAAAATGTGGCACCCTCGGTCCTGCTTGTGGTTTGGCAGAAGTTGTGACATCGGGATGTTAGCCGCTCGGGGAATACATCCCTTGCATGTTGTGGTAACAAAATATGTGCTCATATGCTCAATAAAAAATGTATAATTAATTTGTAGCAAAAATTAAAAATGGTAGTCATTAAGTCTAAATAGCAGTACTAGAATTTAAACTACATCAAAACCATAATATCCATAAGCAACATGTCTCCAAACCACAAGCAAAAAAATAATTACAGTCATCCAATTTTTTAAAAATATTCAAACCTAACAACTTAATAAGGTGGGGAAAATCTCCAATCGTCAATCCTCTGACTGTGTCAGATCTCCATGCCCATAACTACCACCAAACTCTCTATCTATTTCAAAATCTACGGTTTTGAAAAGCAAGATGTCGTAGGACTACCAGGATGAGATTTCGAATAATCTTAGTAAGTGAAACTAAGACCAATACTAAAACAAATGCATACTAGTGGAAATGAAATTATGCAAATAATTGATGCAATGAATGATGATAATTGACATTTCACATTTAATCAAATTAAACGTGATTAAGGAATAGTCAACTTCACCTAAAAGTTTACCGCCTAACAAAACTCAAGTAATCAATATAATTCTCAAGCAAGTTGTAATATGCCCAAAAGAAAATCTCGTTATTGAAAACTTCCATTTTATTATTGTGTGATCCACGGTCTCTCCTGAAAGGACCACACCACGAGTAACGACCATGTGTGTTACTTTGTTATGTGACGAATGCCTTAGCTCCCCATCCTTGACCATGACGTCCTCTGACCTCCGCCACTAGAGAGGCCACGACTTTGATTCGAGAGTGTTACTATCTTGCTTGAACCCGTTTTTACCCAAAGACGATTTAGGGAAGGTCACTCAATATTATGTGCTTCAGAGTGATCGGAGGACCTTCATCAAGATAATGCCTCATCTTGACTTGGCGTCGTGATACTCACACCCACGTAAAACCATTTAACCCAAAAATCTAGTAATATTTCATAATCTTATTTACATGCTAATTCACAGTCTGATGGCAAAACTCAGCAAACAATTATAAGTTATAAATCAGTCCAATGATAAATTTTCAGCAAGTACTTTATATGTTATCAATAGCCCAATAATAAGATATTCAGCAATATTTATATGATAAAAAACAGTGCATGTGGGAAACTTTTCAGCAAACATTCAAAAGTTATATTTTAGTGCAATAGAGGGAATTCCCAGCAAATATTCACAAGTTGTAAACTAGTGTAAAGGTGAAAAATTACAACTCCCTTTTACAACAGAAAAATAGTGTGAATGAGAAAAAAATTCCAAAAACACAACTTGGAAATTACCATAATTAAAATACAAAATTTACAACATCATTTATGCAACATAAATAATCAAATGGACTCAAGTAAGGATTCAACTGAGCACCTGAGAACCATCCCAAAGCCAACAACAACAATCCCACCACATAGGCGTAAAACCAAAACAGAAAAACCAACACAATAGTTTCACAACTCCCACCACATAGGCACACCACCAAACATAAAACACTACAACAATTTCACAACTTCCACCACATAGGCACACACAACAAGCAAAAGTTTCTTTCATCAAATTATTGACAACCCAGAGGCCTGTAAAAAAGGAAATCAATCAATACAAACTTATCAATTCCAAAGTTTCTTTTATCAAATTACTTACCTCTATGCAGTGGGGGAAATTTCTTTTTGCATGCTGGTCCTCCCATCTTCTTCTCCAAAGTTGGTGCATCGGTGAAGGAGTTAGATGGCATGGAGAAGGGGTGACCTAAACAGGAGAGAGAGAGAGAGCGAGAGAGAGAGAGAGAGGGAAACCAAGAGGGAGATAGTGAGAGAGTGAGAGAAGCAGGTTTAGGGAAGGAAGAGAAGCGGACGAAGAGAAGTACATATCGGCGGCAGAGGAACCCGGCGATGGCCTGGTGGCACACCTCGGTAGTAGAGCTTGTGGTGTTGGAGCCGTTGAGTGTGGTAGAGGCGTGACACCAGTTGAAGAGAAAATAGAGAAAGACACTACAGGCCCTTGACGTTGCTTCCTACCACAGTGGAGAGTGATAATTATGGCTTGGCAGAGTATGACAGCACAAGGAAAGAGGCTAGGGCAGGGGTAGAGACCAAGGGCTATAAACAGTGTGGAAAAAGGATGACCCGCTTGACAAAACTGCAATTGGTGATAATAGGGAGCGTCAATGGAAAAGTCATGGCATGGAGAGAGAGGCGAAGAGAAAGAGAGAGTGACATTGATAGAGAGAGAAAGAGATGGATGGAGCCTGAGTACTCACCGGCGTGGAGATCGGGGTCAACGAACAGGGAGACAATGGTGGCAACATGATCGTGTTGGGTTGGCTATCGAGAGTGGAGAGAGAAACAAAGAGGGAGAGAGAGAGAAGCAGATGGTAAGAGAGAAGAGAGAGATATCATAGGGGGAGAAAGGGAATTGAACCCTAAGGGGCTCAAAATGGTGTGCTGCACTCCCTTTTTTTTTTTTTCCCTAACCGTGTAGCTGGGTTTCCTCCATAGGTTTGGGCCATTGGGTTTTGGACTTACTGGGTTAAGTATCACAAAAAAATAGATAAGCTGATGTATGATATATTGTAAAAGTCATTAGGTAAAATACAAATAGTAGATTTTAGTGATGTATTTTAGAGAACAAGATACAAAAATTATTGAGAGTGCTCGTAGAGAGAAAATAAGATCCTACAGAAGGTCACAGTGGTATTCTTGGGGTGATTGTATGAACTTTTACTATACATCCAACAAAAGATTTATATTCAATGAAATAGTTTGTAAATAGCCCAACTGTGTAATTTGCAAAAGCGTAAACTATTAATTATAACACTTCACAATTTAAAGGCAAACAGAATATCCAACTAGCCAAGTACGTACAATTCGTCGAGTGAATGAAACATATAATTAAGATATAATCAAAATATATCCATCCATATCATCTACTAAACAATCAATGCACAATTGATGATCACATGTTAATGGAGGTTTATTGGATTAAGCAACTAATTGACTGGACGCGTGGTAGAATACTAGTAAAAACATCTTTTTATTCCATATTTTAGACCTTAAAATTTGTGAGAGCATTAATTTATTGAAAACGAAAATTGGTTTTGCATTGATCCATGAAACGTTTTCCCCCTCAAAAGCCTCAACCTCTGCTGATGATCTCACGAACTATACCCTAGCTAGCTGGGCAACCACACGTTGTGCAAAAATTATCTCAAAAAATATGTAATAAGTGTTCTCTAGCTAGCATTCAAACTAACATAAAACTTGGGAATGAGGATGTTAAAAAATGGGATGATTTGGAAGTATTGTTGGAGGTTGGTGCAATTGGCAATAGAATATTAAAAGTTTGTTTCAAAGAATTTTCTAAAAGTCATTATATATATATATTATATGGCAAGTTTTATGCCTAGTGATAGGAGGTGATTGTGAGGCAATTTTGAGAGGCGTTTTTGGGTGTTCCAGTTTTCTAAAAATTGCCTTTTTTAGTAAACCTACATTGGTTTGCTAGGGTTTGCCCATGGAGGAGCCCACCTCCCTTCCATTGGATCCTTCCTCGGTGGAGATCAATGTATGTGGAGGTTGATTTATTGGCGGAACCTGTCCAGGGTTTTCCTGTAGTAGTGTTGGCAAATAAGAAGATCCGGCAAGAGGTCAAGTATGAGAAGCATGGTTTTTATTGCTTTAAGTGCCATTGCCAAGGCCATACATTGGTGGTGTGTAGGGTTGGTTTTTGAAACAGTCGGAGGGGGACCAGGCAGAACACAGACCTGTTTCAAAGCGTGTTTGGCAGGAGAAACAAGAAAGGGTGGTCAATGATTCTGTGGTGGTGAAGAATCCTAGTGCTGAGACGGGGAGGGATAAGGAAGGGGAGGAACCAGCGGAGATCTTGAATGATATAGGTTCGTTTGCTGCTGCAGTAGTGGAGGTTGGAATCCAATCAAATGTAAGGTTGGTGAATGACATCCATTTGAGAGATAATGGTTTAGAGGAGGAAGAGAATTATGAGGAGATTGAAAGCAAGGCTAATCTGGCAAAAAGTGAGCATGAGGTTGCTATACAGTTAATAAAGATGCAAAGGGTTACAACTTAGATGATGCCTTTGATACTTGATTTGACACTTTTGACAAATGAACATTTAGTTGCTGGGGAGTCGGAGGGTGGCCAATGTGATACGGTGACTGAATTCCTCAAACTAGAGAGTCGTAATAGGCAGACTGGTTTTAGCGTTGCTGCCTCAGAGGGTTTACATGGAGTATGCATCTGATAAAGCGGAGGAAGGAAGGGTTGTTGCTTTAGTGAAGGAAAAGGCTTATGATTCTGATCCAGATCACCTTGTTAATAAGTCCAAGTGGAAAGAACAATTGAATCACAGTGTGCGCCATTCTCAGCGGGTAGAAACCCACACTACCAAGCTTAATCTATGATAGACACCTTTTTGGTCTCGAGCGTTAGAGGTTTGGTAAATAAGAAACATGCAACAGTGGTTGCTATCTTGGAGCCATTCCAAAGGGAAGCCAAAATGTCGAGATTGGCAAGTTTTTTGGGATTTCAAAATTCTTGCTGTAATGTGTTGACAGGAGGGAAGGTCTGGGTTTTTTTGGAAGGATGAATATGTGTTTGATTTTTTAAGAATGACGGATCAGTCATTGATAGGTTGGTTAGCCTAGCACATACAAGGATTTTGGTGACATTTGTGTATGCAAAGTGTACATAATTAGAACGTAAAGGCTTTTGGCATGAGTTAGGAAATATTCACATGGAGGAGCATCAATGGCTGTTAATAGGGGATTTTAATCCGATTTGGGCTGATGCGGAATGTATTGGGGGTCATCCGAGAGGCCCTTATCGGCTATGGTAGATTTTAATGTGTGTTTGGATACTTGTGGTCTTGTGGAGATGAAGTTTCTAGTATGTCTTGGTGTAACGTAGGGCTACAACCCGATCTGTTAAAGTCGGGTTTGGGACCGACCCGACCCGAATGTTCTGTTTGGATTTGCCAACCCGGTCCGACCCGACCCGAATAAAATCAAATCGGGTCGAACCCATATAACCCGACTTTAAAAGCAACTTCTTTTACTCTTCCTTTCCCTTCCAAAAATGACTTATTCACAGAAGTTACGGAAAACCCAGAAAGCATACGACCCGCAACCATCAAAGAACCATTAAAAAAAAAAAAAAAAACAAATAGAGCCTTAATCATCAAAGAGCTACCGACAAAGATAGAGAGAAATGGCGAAATCAAAAACCACACGGCCACCACCAATCCTACAAGGCCCAAAGAATGGCATCAAGAAACCCAGAAAGCATAGGCACACTTCCACGAAAGGGATGGATCCGAAGTTTTTGAGAAATCAGAGGTATGCAAGAAAGCACAACAAGAAGATTGGTGGTTCTGCGTTTTCGGGTTCTGGCACTTTAGCACATTACGTGGTTTTTCTCTTCTTTTTGTGAAATAATTAGAACAAATTAAAAATCTAATAAAGCTCACCTTAAATGTACGTTTATACTGCTCCTCATTGATTTGTGGACTCCATTAACTAATGCTCTTTCATCCCCAAGTTTTCATGTACATTTTTTTCTCCTCATTTCTTGATCTTCTCTCTCAGGCCCACCTAACTTTCCCATACAAAAAATGGCACATTAATGTTCCTCCTATTAAAGCCTCTGCTAGATTAGGTGTAATGGCGTCTCCTCTAAACTCACAGCTCGTACAAATCCTTCACGATACTTTTAAGCTCAAATATTGACTTTTTTTTTTTTTTTTGCAAGGAAATGCTCTCTCGGGACCTTTGACAGTCGAGCTTGGCAACTTTATGAGCCTAAAATCCAAGGAGGGTGTTGAAGACTTGCCAGAGTTGAGTTTAGAAATAGGCTTCATGGCCATAGCTAGAGGTGTTGCAGTTTTTTACTTGAAAAGTTCGGATGGGTTACACCCAAAATACGAACCCGCTATTTGTTGGGTTGGAGACCCGCTCAGATTATAACCCGATACAAGTTGAGTCGGGTCAGGTGAGTCTCATTGGTTCCAGCGTGTGATCGGGTCACATGCACAACCCTAGTGTAATGGCCATGAAGGTCAATCCCGGAGATGGGCACGCTTGGATAGGCAGTTCTTAATATTGATTTCTCCAATTTTTTTGGGTCAGCTTATATGGAGTATCTAATGCAGAAATCGTCGAATCATTGTCCAATGGTGGTGCACTTATCACTACCGAGATCATCGTATGGACCAACTCCCTTTAGATTTCAAAGTATGTGGTGTTCTCATGAATCATTTTTGCTTTGTGTGGTGGCGGTTTGAAAGCAATCGGAGCCCAATAGTGGCCTTTTGAAATTAACAGCTAAGCTTAAAAAGATGAAGGTTGCTTTGAAAGCTTGGAATAAAAATGTGTTTGGTCGAGTTGATCTTACCATAAAGGTGCTGGAGGAAAAGTTGGAGTTACTGGAGTTCCAACTTCAAAAGGGTCACGATCTGGAAGTGGAAGAGGAATTCTTAATTACTAAGGTGGAGCTTGCCGAGTGGAAGGCAAGGGCAGAGGCTCGGTTGGCTCAAAAAGTAAAGAGAAAATGGCTACAATAGGGGGTTCGAAAGTTAAGTTTTTTCCATGCAACTGTTAACCAAAGGCAGAAGGCCTCTACTATTTCACGCATGTAGCTCTCGGATGGCCATATTTTGTCTACACAGGAGGAAATTCATCAAGGGGCTACATATCATTTTTAGTCTTTCCTTTCTACTGCGCCGAGTGTGCAGCCTGCCGATCTTACTGGTCTCTTGAGTTTAGTAATTACTCAGGAGGAAAATGGTTTTCTTTGTGAGGTTCCTACAGAAGAAAAGGTTAGAGAGGTAGTTTTCTCCATTTCGTAACATAGTTCTCTTGGCTCGGATGGCTTCGATTCAGCTTTTTATAGTTAGGAACTTGTGAAGGAAGATGTGGTGGAAGCGGTAAGAGATTTTTTTAATGGACCGGCATTACCAAAGTTTTACTTGTCCTCTTACATTGTCCTTATTCCAAAGGTGTCAGATCCAAAATACTTTAATAAATTTAGACCAATAAGCCTTTGAAATGTGGCTTGTAAAACTCTTTCAAAGATTTTGGTTAAAAGGATGACAAAGTTGTTGCCTAAGTTGATTTAGCAGGAACAAGAAGCATTCATTCCCAAGCGTAGTATTTTTAAAAATATAACTCTTACTTAGGAGATGGTTCAGTCATTATATAAAAACAATCAATGCAGAAATATTATGATGAAGATAGATATGGTAAAGGCGTATGACACAGTCCATTGGGATTTCCTTTTAGAAGTTCTTACTAGTTTTGGTTTCGCTAATAAATTTTGCATGTTGGTTCCAAAGTGGGTGAAATCTCCTTGGTTTTCAGTAATGTTGAATGGAATGTACAAAAGTTTCTTTCAACCTTCTAGAGGTTTGATCAAGGAGACCCTCTTTTGCCTTATTTGTGTATTGTGATGGAGGAAATCTTGTCTCGTCTTCTAAGAAGAAAGTTTGAGGAATGGTGTATTGGAAAGTTCTATCATCTGGTGGGAAAGCCTTTGGTTTCACATCTACTTTATGCGGATGAGCTTTTGGTGTTCTATCATCTAATGGTGATGCACAATCTTTACGAATGTTGATGAAGACTTTGGAGATATATGAGAGCTGGTCGGGCCAAATAATTAACAAGGAAAAATCGACACTTTATGCTTCTAAACATATTAGTTTGCCGAGGAGGCGTGAATTGTTGAGGAGTTTGGGATTTGTGGAAGGCTTATTTCCGTTAACATACCTGGGGATTCCTTTAGAATCTGGTCTTCTTACAACTAGATCACTTGAACCGCTTGTTAACAAAATTCGTGATAAGGTGGCGGGATGGGAAGTCAAATTGTTATCACAAGAGGGTCGGTTGATTCTATTGAAGCATGTGCTATCTTGTACGGCTACCCATTTGCTAGCAGTTCTTAACGTGCCAATGGTGACCTTGAAGAAATTGAAACCTATTTTATCTACTTTCTTCTAGGGAGATATAAATGGGAAGGCAAAAAAGAAATGGTATTCATGGTCCAAGCTAAGCAACCCGACATGGTTTGGGTCTAAGGGAGTTTGTGGATGTTTAACGTTCTTTTCACATGAAATTCGCTTGGAGAATTTTGGCTGTGGATAATTTGTGGACTCACTTCTTTAAAGCAAAGTATGTTAGACATGGCCATCTTTTGCTTGCAAAGAACATATCGGCATGCTCAAGGTTTTGGAAATCTGTGATGATGGTTCTTCCAGATGTATGTGACAATATTTGTTGGAGAATTAGATAAGGAAGGGCGTCTTTCTGGTACGATTGGTGGCTTGCTAATGGGCTACTTTGTTTGCGAGTTGAAGAGGTCTTCAACCCTTTACTTCAAATAAAGGAGTGCTGGGCTGGTTCAAACTGGGATCTAAATGTATTGGAAGATTTGGTTGGGACACATATAATGGGGGGCATTTTATGTTCTTTATCAGCTGGGAAAGAGGGGGAGGATGTCATTATTTGGAAGCCGACTTCTAATGGTGAGTTTTCTTCAACTAGTGCTTGGGATGTAATTCTCTTAAAAGCAGGGAAAATTCCAGGTATGGAGTGGATCTGGAATAAGGTACTGTTGAAGAAAATTTCCTTATGCATGTGGAAGGCTCGGTTTCATTGCCTATCGGTGGATTCAAGAGTGCAAAATTGTGGAGTGCAGCTGGCATCAATATGCGATTGTTACTACTAGAAAAATAGAGACACTTCAACATGTGCTCTGTTCTGGTGAGATTGTGAGACAAGTATGGGAGATGGCAGCTGCTATGATGGGTATTCCATGCATGACTGTTGGGACCTGGTGGGGTCGTGTGGCTCAGTGGTTCTCTCTTGCGAAAAAGTCGTCTCAAAGAGGTGTGCTTATTGGCTTGTTGCCGAGCCTCATCACTTGGCGTTTGTGGCAGTGTCGTTGTAAGGCACGCATGTAAAGGACTCTTGAGTTGGTTGAAAGGGTGTGGCACTCTTTCAAAATTTTGGTTGAGGAAGTTTTCGAAGGAGTGTGTTAAATTTGGTTCTCTTTCAGTATTGGATGAGCAAGTTCTCAGATATTTAGATATTCCATTTTTACCTATCAATTGGTGCAGACCATGTCTTGTAGCATGGTGCAAACCACCACATGGATTTGTGAAACTAAATGTTGATGGTAGTTGTAGGGGTAACCCGGGATCGTGTGAGGGTGGAGGTGTGATCAGGGATATCCATGGGAATGTAAAAGGAGCTTTTTCCACAAACTTTGGACAGGGGACTAACAATGAGGTTGAACTTCGTGCCCTCAAAGAAGGCGTTGTTTTATGTAAGGCTTTAGGGTTCTTCAATTTGGAAATTGAGTGTGATTCCAAATTAGTGGTGGACTGGGTGCTTGCTGGGAGTTGTACGGTTTGGTATCTTTAGGAGTTTTGGGAGGAGATGATTAAGGAGCTTCAGGGTGTCTACTTCACTATAAGACACCAATACAAAGAAGGAAACCAAGCTGTGGACTATTTGGCACATCGAGGTGAGATGGATTGACATGCAAATATGAGGGTGGGGAGATGCTGCCCAGGTCGTTGAGGGGCATCATTCAGTTGGACAAAATCGGCTTGCCTAGTATAAGAATTTAATTTTCTTTGTTTGATTGTTTTTCTTCGGTTTGAGTTGTATTGTGTTTGTATTGTTTTCGTTGACTGGTTGTTATTGCTGTAAGGATGGTATTCCTTTGCCTTTAGTGATAAAATGTTTTTATATATTTAGCAAAAGTCTTTGTAAATATTCACACGAACTTTGGTGTTAATATTTCATCATGCTTTGTCTAAGTTGAGTTTATACTGAACTCAAGTAAAGATAAATATTGGATGTATAACTTGAAGGTTAATTAAACTTAATCTCCGCAGATTAGACCGTACCTAATTAGACTTTATATTTGTTTCATAAGTCATGGTAAATATTGCCATCATGCCTGAACCACATGACCATAAACCATAATTCATGCATGCTTAGTTTCTCAACATGTTTGCTCTTTTCATCATTTGACTACCAATATTATATATAAAAAAATTTTAAAATAAATATATAGCATAAAATCATATATATCAGTTTATAAGATAATTTTTATAATTATTTTTATGGATGAACTAATTTTTTCTTGTTTAAATAATATATAGGTAATCACTAATCTGGAATACGTACCAAATAAAGCATCCAATTAATTCTTTTAAGAAAACGAATTCTAAATCCAACCTTACTATTCCAAAACATCTTGATCAAATCCATATGTAAATGAGAAAAAAAAATCCCATTTCAGATATGTATGTAAAAATTATCAAGTTTTAACTCGAAACAAATCAAAATTATCAACTTTGCCTGTCAAAATATATACCAAGGCTGTCCACAGTAGTGAACATGGGACATTTTCTTCATCTGAACTAATGAATTCAGGATCATTGAAAGAGTCGGTATGTTAATAATCCGGGGTTCCAGATTGTTTAATGAGGATTCAGTACTTCTTCTCTAGATCATCGATTAGAAAACACCGGGATCATAATAAGATAGATAGAGATTGTCAAGAGCTTGATTTTGAAAATAGGAATGGACATGATCCTGATCCTCAGACATCAATTGTGGATGAAAGTGTCATCAAGGCAATCACGACAGCTCTCATACTTGGGCGTAATTGCGGATCCTCCAGTGTACATTCTCTAGCGAGCATGGACACCTGCAATCAAACGTTTCCATATATAGCTTTACTCCATTGAAATTAATTTGTCAAAATAAATAGCAGCTGGATTTTGTAAAAAGTTTGTTTCACCTTCCAAACTGAGTCAAGTGGGTAGTCATCTCCAAGCCGAGGGTCAACTAGTTTGCGTAGGCCATCCATAGGATTATCAGGCCGATTAAGAGCATCCTCAAACTGCGAATCACAGGTAATATATCAATGTACTGGCTTCAGAGGAGGAAAATTCAGCATAAAAAAGGCTATATATGAAGCCTAATCTATTAGAAGGTGGTAAGATTTACTAATGTCACGAGGCCCTTATATTCAACAGTGGAACAGTTTGGCTTGAACACAGCTTGCTTCGCAGAAATAAGTTCATAAAGGACAACCCCAAAGGCATATACATCTACTTTGGGAGAAACTTCTCCATACTGAGCATATCTGCACAAAAAAACAGGCAAATCCATACATTAACTTTTCCTCCCCTATTGGGAAAGAGTAGTCCATGACTCCATGCATAGGGGATCCGTGAAATTAACATATCAGCAGGCGCAGATAATCGCATAGATAGATATGTATCTAAGGTTGGAAAATTGCTCAAAAATTACAATCAATTGTCCTTGTAGCAGCTTGCATGCATGCATATGCTGCCAAAACAGTACTTATCTTTCATTATTGCTGAATATGCTACTGCCTAAAAGGCCAACTTACTCAGGTGCTATGTATCCAAATGTTCCCACAAGACGGGTGGGGAGTAGGGATGCTTTTCCTTTGGTAAGTCTAGTACTTAATCCGAAATTTGCAACCTGCAATAAATACAAATATATATATATATATATCAATACAACAACTTGAACAAGCTTCCGAACATCTATATGACCAGAATCAGTACTGATGCAACCTTTCCATGGAAGTTCTTATCTATCAATATACTCGCTGATTTAATATCACGATGAACATGGAGAGGAACAGTGTGCTCATGAATATGTTCGAGACCTCTGGCTGAATCAAGGGCAATTTGCACTCGAGTGGACCATGGCAATGGGTCCCTCCCTGCAAGAAATAATGTCAACCCAATTATAAGCATTTATCCGAATGTGACCATCTGTAAAGATACTAATTACCATGCACATGGGATCTCACCTAAGGAGCCACGCAAATGCTGGCTCAAGTTGCCGTTCTCAATATATTCATAGACTAGGAAAAGAGACCCCTCAGCACAATATCCGATCAACCGCACCTGACACGATTTTTTGTTAAGTGATATATAATGCGCAGAAGATGAAAAAAAAAAAACCAGCACATGATCTTGAATATTCATTTACGCTAGTACATGAGAGAAAAATGCACTAGTACTGCGCGCACTAATGCATTATAGGTAAGTTGTAGGACTACCATCTTTCTTAATTTCTCGCTTTTGTGTTCGTGTGGGGGAAAAACAGAACAATTAATAGAGCAAAACCTAGCATACAAATCAACTTTCTTAAATGACATTGATCATGTTGGTGTTGGTAAAGAAAGTACAATATTACCGTGTTCAAGTGATGAACATGTGTTAAAACATTTAATTCAGCAAGAAACTTTCTAGATGATTGCATGTCCATCTTCTTGATTGCAACTTTCTGCACAGATAGAGTGAAGGGATCAGTGCTATTAGGAAAGGTGAAAATTAGATGCAAATCAATAAGATGGCATGGCTAAAGGCGTGTGTGCTTGGTTAGTTATCCGTGTAGAATGCTAACAAAATGCAGCAAAAAACACCAAGCAAAACAGACTGTGCAATTGCCAAAGAGTCCAAAGATGTAAATTCAGATTGGGTGCTGATCCTACGTACTCATGATCAACTAGACCAATATTCAGGCTATGCAATATGCAAGCTGGTAGTCCTCCCGGCCCTTTGAATTTAGATGTACGCTTTACCAAGTTTGTTCTCAGTAAAGTCTTCTCAATCAATCAAAAATCAAAGTTCTTACCATCTTCATCAATCTAAAAGCCAGGGTCGCATAGATTTTCTATTTGAAATTTCCTATAAGGTTTCTTGAAGAATAATGCAAGCGGCCTGTCACACTAGCTTACAAAAAGAGTACTATTCATGTATCTGTTAAAAGTTAATGTATTTTCTTGAATATTCTAGAAATAGTCATGTTCATTGTACGGTAGCCAAAGTCCCTTGAACCTTCAACCATGAACCATGCATGTTTCTAGTTTATTTATTGTGCCTAGGAAGTTTTAAGGGCTGGTTATAGAATGTATCTATTTCCCCTATATATACCCAACGTAGGGTCTTTTCTACAATATTTGGAAGAACTCAACCATAGAAGTCTTCGTAATTCCTCTATCATTTTCTTACAACTTACATTCTTGTTTGTTTTCAAGAAACCTTTCAACTCATCTCATCTAATCATTACAACTTTTTCAAATTTTCATACAAAATAAAATAAGCAATTCAATTTTTTAAAATCCCAAAACAAAAATAATATTAAAAAATATATTCTAACAATATTTTATCCAATTTTTAACTTTAATCTCAACTCAACTCATCTCATCTCATCTGCAAAAACAAACGATACCTAAATATCAACTTGCAATTCCCAAAAGTGGTATCAGAGCTCAAGTCCGATCAATTTTGGGCGAAGGGCACCATGGCTTCTGGTTCTTCTCAACCATTTTGATGGTGAAAATCATGACTATTGGAGAACCAAAATGATGAAATTTTTTCAATCTCAAGATTTATGGGAGGTGATTGAAGATGGAGTAGTTGCAAATCCTACTAAAAAGTCGTGTCTCTACAAGTCAAACATCAAAACAAAAGGAGCTCAAACAAAAAGATGCCAAAGCTTTTTTTGTTCTTCAATAAGCATTATTGTTGTGGACAATAATCATCATCTATTAAGAAAGACATGATGAAGACTTTTGAAATGAATCATGCACTACTTTCTAGCTAGGTATGGAGATAAGTCAAGATAAAGAACGAAGTTTCATATCACAAAGAAAATACACGGAGAATTTATTAAAGGAGTTCAATTGCAAATCAGTTGCTACTCCATTGTTACCTAATGAGAAATTAAAGAAAGAAGATGGATAATAAAAATCAGATGCTTCTCTTTATAGGAGTCTAATTGGAAGTTTCATGTTACTCCCAATTATAGGAGTCTAATTGGGAGTACCTCCAGATCATATCATGCATGGTACGAGCTTATTGTCCAGATTCATGCAAAGTCCAAGCCAAGTACATTATGGTACAATGAAAGATTGCTTCGATGTTTGCAAGGAACGATGGATTATGGAATATTGTACAAGTTTGCTTCAAATTCAAAGGTAGTCGAATTCATTGATAGTGATTGGGCTGGATTAGTGGATGACATGAAGAGCACCTCAAAATATGCATTCAAGCTTGGTTCTGGAATTTTTTTCGTGGGCTTCAAAGAAACAAAATACCGTTGTGCACTCATATGGAGAAGGTGAATATATTACAAGAAAAATGATTTTTTCCCTACGAAAAGAGCCAAAAATTTGCCGGAAAAGTACATTTTTGGTGATAAAATAGTCACCGGAGTGTAGCCACAAATGTTGCGCTCCAAATGTCTATTTCCGGTGAGCTTTTGCAATGGTCGCAAATAATAGGCCTTTTGCAGCGAAATACATCGTAGCAAAACTCAAACATTTCGCCGCAAAAAGATGTTAAGCTATGGTACTTAAGCATCTTCGAAAATAAATTTAGCCGCAAATACCATTTTTTTCTTGTAGTGATACATTACAGCAGCTGGAGTAGCACGCCAAACAATATGTCATTAAGAATATTTGAAGACATTGGAGAACCACAAGAGGATCCTACAAAGATCTATTGTGACAACACATCGTCAATAGCTATGACAAATAATCCAGTTTATCATAGTAGAACAAAATTAAACACATTGCCATCAAGTATCACTTTCTTAGAGAAGTAGAAGCAAATGGAGAAATCAATATGAAATATTGCGAAAGTGAAGAACAACTTACAAACATATTCACAAATGCATTACCAAGATAGAAGTTTCATTTATTGCAAAGAATGCTTGGAATTTCAAAATGCATTAAGAAGTAATAAAAATTAATTCGTTTTTCTTGAATATTCTAAAAATAGTCATGTTCATAATTGTATGGTAGCCGCAGACCATTGAACCAGCTTGAACCATAAACCATGCATATATCTAATTTATTTAGGGATGTGCTATACAGAAGCCACACGCTCGTGCACACCACTTAAAAATATGTGATTTTACTTTTTTACTTTCATACTTCGTATTTCATATTAATTCACATGTTAAAAAATATGAAGTATGAGGATAAAAAAAATAAAATTACATATTTTTAAGTAGTGTGCAAGAGTGTGAGATTATGTCTAGAATTTGTAAGGGTTAGTTCTACAATCTTTGGAAGAACTCAACCATAGAAGTCTAATTCCTAGCTAATTCCTCTAGCCTTTTCTCACAACTGACCCATTTAACTAAATATCACCTTTCAATTCCCAACAGTATCATTTAATATAAGCCTGCATGCATGGATGACTACAACTGATCTTGATCACCAATGGCATCAAGAAAATTATATAATGCGCAAAACTTCCATGCATAATTAATGTGCAATTTATCTAATAATGTGATTTATGAATATATATATATATAGCTACAAATTAATTAATTACCTCGCCTCTCAGCTCTGCATAATAAAAAGACCCAGAGCCACCTTTACCAATCTTATTAGCCAAACTGAAGTTATCGGTGGCAGTAGCAAGTTCTTCATATGAGAACTCTACCGATTTGCCCACAGTTATGCCTTTAAGACCTGAAGCCGGACCAGCAGCAGGAGGATTACTAGTTGAATATTCCTCATCCTTGACGTTTAAGGTATAACTTCCTGGCCCTAAATCAAAGTAGAGGGGAAAGGAAAACCAATAAGCAGTAGTGAGCTTGTGTACTCTAATCTCCATTTATCCAATTTCATTAATGGTCACTACGATTGCATATATATAAACATGAGTTCAAAGCATTTTTCTGTAATATCGCTGCTTAATTAAATGGGATTTCCTTATAGGTTATATTTTTGGCAGACAATTTTGCAAAACATAAAGGTATATCGGCCGGAGTTCTGACACTAGTGAGAACATTGTCATTAATTTTCCCAACTCTCCAAGCAAAATCAATTGCATTTCTCGGAAGACTAACATTTGTGATCGACTTTTGTGTAATCACTTTGGGTGAGAGTATTTCCCTTTATGATAACCAAGCTCATGCGCGCAGTACCCTTTTTTGAATAAAAGTAAGGGATGATTGGAATCACATGAAAAAATCAATTTTTTATCAAAGCATTACATTTTTCAAAGAAATTGTGCTAATTTTAGACACCCGAGAACCATATCTAATTTAACTCATAACTAGAGCATATATATACCATGCCCATTCGGAGCAGACAGATCTTTAGATGATGCCAAAGGCAACTTCGCCTTCGGATCCAGCTTTTTCTTTCGGTGACATCCGAGATATATACAAGCAGCAAATAACAAAAAAACAGCTACTCCTCCAATAGCTGCACCAGCAATAACTCCTCTCGCTAATCCTGCATGCTTATAGTTAATTAGCAAATCATTTTAAGCTTTAAAATTAGTACCGCTGCCTCTGCACTTTAATATCTGAGACATGATGTCTCAAATGTCAAAGTTATAAACATAATCCTTGTAAAACCAACTGCATGTGGGAGAGGATCGACGAACCGTTTGAGCTGAAAATTAAGGGAGGAAACCACAACAAATTAAGTACAACTTGTAAATATAAGAAAAACTACAATAGAAGTAAATATAGCCTTTTCCTTTAGTATGAAGATCATCAAATTTATACAAGCTACCTACCTTGAGGGCAGAGATGGATAAATACCATTATGATCTGCAAATTATAAATTGAAAAAGAAAAAATAAAAGGCAAGTTAATGGAAATCGATCATAGCCCTCAGAAACTATGTTGGATGGAGGAAAAAAAAAGAGTTATAGAACTCTTGATGCTTGAAATTCAATGAATTCATTTGTAAAAAAAAAAATTATAAAAAGATCATAACTATCTAATTCATGAAACTTTCTCCCTGTCAAGTTGTCAACCCTTCAACCCTGATCTGCTCTGAACCTTGGTCCACCACTCTTCAAATATTCTTTGTGCAGAAATGATCTCAAAAGATGTATAATTTCTCTATCATAATCTAGAAGTGTTCCCTAGCATTCAAACTACAAAAACAGATTCGAAGATCTACTTGTTTAATTAATTGATTGCAACTCGAACATATATATATGCTTCAACTGAGATCAATCTGAGTAAGATCATGTAATCGTTAAGTACCTCCGATACGAGAACATAAAGTAATAAATCTGACTCATTAACTAAACCATCACCTTTGCCTGGAATATACACCACGCCACTCCCTTGGCTGAAATTCACACCCGGGTTGTAACTCTGGAGCAAGGTTGTATAACTTGTATTAAGACCCGTCTCCGCCGCAACCGATTCCAGTGTGTCACCCGGCCGAAGCGGATACGTAATAAACAACCCGAAATCCTCCGAGACCTCGCTGTTACCGCACGAGCATGTCACCGGCACGTTCAACGTCCCATAGTCGGGTAGCATACTGGGGTCGTAGGTATTAAATTTCAGCAGCAAATCGATTGTTGTCAGGTTTGCATACCATTTGCGTGCCACCTTCTTGTAGTAGTCCCCAGGTTGAAGTGAGTAGTTAAAAATGTAACCCAGAAACTCGTCTTCGATACATTCACATGGGAACGGAACATTGATTGTTATATTCTGCAATTGGGTACTGTTTTTGATGGGTATCTTTTGCTTGTTGTAACTCAGAATAGTGTCGGCGTTAATATTAAGAGTAGATTGCAAAAGCGTAGCTATAAACGTGAGATTATTTGTGCCCTCAGACACGTAGTACGAAGCTAAAGCTAGATGATGATCACATTGTTTACTGCATTTGGATTCGGCTACGTCGGCACAGAAGGACGTAATTGAGACCAAGACAATTAATACCAAACGCTCGAACTTGGGTTTCATCGGATAGGAAAACCTGGAACGTCCCATGCAAATGATCTGTGAAATTTGCTTGTGATCGGGGATCGAAGAAATAAAGAAAGAAATGAATTCAGACTGACTAGTACTGGGGAGTTTTAAGATCGTTTCCTAGGGCGATTCTTATTGATGAGCGGGGACGTTTAGACCATTGACTTAATTCGCAAAAAACAAATGATTCATTCGCTATAATCAGTGTAATGGCACGACTCATATAGTGATCTTTCCCTATGACCAAACAGACTAGCTAGGGTCAAATATTAGAACGTAAGTTGACCGCAAAGAATATACATTCCATTCAAATATGACACACTGCTGCAGTCTCGTCATATAAAGACACGCTAAGAAAAATGGAGCCAGTAATTGGTCCAGCTCATCGTATTTCTATCAAAATTTAGAAAAGACTAAAGATTTTTGTCCTAAATAAATAAACAAGTAACACACGCGTTGAAAAAATTGGGTTTCCTTCTTTTCGGCTGGTCTAGTCAGTAGGTTGGGTAGTGGGGTTTTGTGTTTCACTGTTCGGTGTTTTTTGGACTTGTTGAAATTCATGGTGTTTGGGTGGGTATTTTTAGCTTTGTTTCTTGCTCGGTTTTACAACGTTATAAGTGAAGGCTAATAAATATGGAAGGGTATTACTTATAGACATGTGATTCCTTCTTTTTAGTTAAATAAAACAATAAAATAAAAAAAATGTAACACACGCATAGTTTCTTTTAAAAAAAAAATTGAATTCTACTGTTCAAAAGTGTAAAAAAAATTTATTTTTTTATTCTTTTAGGACTTATTTATTTACAAAAGAGTTTTACTACGTATAGTCATTTTAACATATTCTTTGCATACTTCACTGAAGTGATTGATCAAAGTAATTATTTTATATGGAAAAAAATGATGCAGCTAATCACATTAGTAGAGTGCGTAAAGAGTACATAAAAGTAACTCCATATAGAGTTTTTGTTTACAAAAAATTTACATGAGTCTTATTTATTTATGACTTGTACCTAACAATATTACACGAAAAGAAAATTGTCAAACATTCATAACCATAATGATATATATAAGTACAAAATATATAAATCTCGCACAAACTTTTTATAAAAAAATAAGCATTATCATGAAAAAGTGTAAAAATTTTACTTTTTTATGATGGCCCTACTTTTTTATAAAATGATTGTGCATTCGGAGTTTGATCTCAGCATTACTCTTATGTAATACTTCTATCTACCATAGGTTGGGCAAGCCGTACTTCTTTTAAAAAATAATGGAATTTAATATTAAAAAATTATTATTTTTATATCAATTTTATATTTATTCATTTAAAAAAAAAAAGAATGTAAAAATTAACCGTATTTTATCTATAAATATCAATTGATAGTATAGTCTGGCGTGTTTGGTAGAGATTTTCTATTTCTTTCCCTTATGGAAATGAAAAAGAAGTTGTCTGATTCGGAGAATTATTGGTCAGTTGAAAGGGCGGCCGTTATCATTATCAATAGTTTACCAATATTATTTTAGGGCAGTGGAGTTCCCGACACACTGCCCATGTTAAACGACTTTTTTTTTTAATGTATTTTCTTATATTCATAAATGTTTAAAATAAAATTCACAACATCATAAAAAGATAATTAGTCTAAAATCTATTTAATGGATGGAAATAATTTAATATCTTTCATTAACAATAATATATGTAACTGTTTTTTCTTTTAATAAGAAGAATCACATTAATATGTATATTATATAGATCCCTCACGATCAACAGACAATCACTCTCAATCACTACATTTTTAATATCCATAAAAATACATAATTGCACACCCTGAAACATAGCAAGCAATTCAATATCTTCAGGTGTAGAAACCTCAACTTCAGCCTTACAACCATAATAACTTTCTCATTCTCATCTCTCAGCATTGTAACAATCCCAACTTTATGTTGATCTTGAAATATAGGCTCATCTACATTTAATTTCAAGAAACCAACAGAAGGTAGTTTCCATCTACAAAACTTCTTGATCTTTGTATTGGGACACTATTTTGTAGTTGAGAACAACCCTTGAAGGGAAAAAGCATGCTCCACCACTTGCCTTAGCTCAAGTACCACTTGGTCATGCAGCATCTTATTGTGTCTGTACCAAAAACTCCAAGCTATAGAGAAAAAGCTAGTCAAAACACCTATATTACCAGTAGCTTGGAAGTGCAAAGCAATCTCAAAAATTGAACCTGTTTCTTCCACATTCTGCATAACAGGCAGAAATACATTCTACTGATTTCTAATGGAAGGGCAACTAATCAAAGCATGCACCAGATCTTCACACTTTCCATTACAAAAAAAGCACACCTCCTCGTTAATGATTTTCCACTTCTTCATATTACATCGAGTAGGTAGACCATCTTTACAAGCCCTCCAAGCAAAAATTTTGATCTTATTAGGGATTTGCATCTTCTAAATTGCCTTCCACAAAGTTTGTTGTAGTCTTGCATTCGAGCATTCACCCACATAATTCTGAACACCCTGCTTGATTAGTCTATATGCAATTCTCACACTAAAAAGACCATTTCTCTCAAGAGATCACAACTATTTATCAGGTTGATTTCCAGGACATATAATGATTTTCAAGATTCCAGAAGAAGTATTTGGATTGAATAAAACTCTCACTTTTGCTACATCCCACCAGTTGCTATCCCTCTCCAGTAAGGCACTCACAGTGTCCTCCTAATTTATTGCATCAGCATCTGTAACTGTGACGCCCCAACTCCCACGTACAAAAAAAAATCTTGGAAATCGTGACGTCAGGATGATGACACACGATCACACATCCTAATGAACAAGTGCCAAGTGTGTGCAACAAATAAACAGTGCACAATAAAATACGCAGCGGATAATAATAATTAAGTCTCTAGTACCAGAATTTTAGTTTAATACAGATATCCAAATACAAAGCGTTTAAAACATAAACCAAATGTCCCATAAAATATACAATAGCAGAAAATAGAAACATAACCCGAGTGATCCCAGATCACTCCTCCGGCGGAGCCAAATCCTCAGGCTCGACACCTGCATCATCATAATCAAAATCTGCAGTGCCATTAAATGGTACCACAGGTAAGTTATAACCTAACCAATTCTGAAATAAAAACATATTTAAGCAACTAATCATGCATGCCCATGATGCAATATGCAAGAAATGCAACACACGCCAAAAATCACGTTTTGGCCCAAAAACATTAATCCGTCATTTTCTCAGAAAATGACACACAAAATCAACTCACGCTATTTTCCTAAAAAACAGCCATTTTTCCATTTATCCATTAATTCATATGCACCATGGTCTCTCCTATGGACCATCCGCACGTCCTGGCTAATTTACAAGTGATGCCCAGTTCCGCACCCGGTACTTTCGTGGCCAGGTCATCCTCTAGCCCCCGCCAGCAGAAGGGCCATGGAGTCGGCACGTCCAACGTCCGATCCCGTTGTCGCTCGGCGACAACCCAGGGGACGTCACTCAGTATATTCCGCTCTCGAGTGACCAGAGGAGCTCCACCGAGATAATACCCCATCTCGGCTTGGGGTCGTGATACACACGCACCCAAAAATTCAATCCACACATGAAAACTCAGTTTTCAAAATAACCACATGATCATGAATGCAATTATACGAAAACCCAGTTTTCATTTTACAAACATGAGCATGCTTGCAATATGCAATGCACCAACTCACAATAACCACAACCAACAACCAATCAAAACCTACATAACCAAAGCATAACTTCTCCGTCCTCAATCCACCCACCTCCAAATTCTCCTCGGACTCATTCCGGTACCAACCAAATCACAGTATAAATAATTAGAGCAAAAATATATTTAAATCTCAAAAGATTGTTTAGGAAATACTTACAGCGCTATAAAAATATTTTCGGAGGATCATGAGAGAGCTGGAAGCGCCAAAACAGCAACACCACAGTGTAAAAACACTATGGCCGAAATACACAGTGAACCCAAAATTATACGAGGTCAAACGAAGACATGGGAACGGTAGGGTAGGGCCTATGGGAAGTGGTGAAGCTAATGGTGGTGGCCTTTGGCCATGGGTGGTGGCCGAAATGGGTGGTTCACGGCCGAGAATGTCAAATCGGAAGTGGAGCTCGCACAGACGGCTCCGGCGACGGATTGGGGCCGGGTTTGGGTGGAAAAGCTTGGTATTGGGCCGGTGAAGAAATGGTGGCCAATGGTGGCCGGACGGCGGCGAAACGAAGGAAAAACCACCGCGGGTTCAAGCGGCTCGTGGCGGCTAACGGCAGCATTAGCCGGCCGGATATTGGGTGGGTAAGGTCGTCGGCGCACGGGGAAGCCGATGGTGCCGAAGGTGTCGTGCACGGCGGGCCGGAGGCGGAGCGGCGGTGGTGAATCCATTCGGACGTGAGAGAGAAGAGAGAGAAGAGAGAGAGGGGGTTGGGCTGGGCTTGTCCGAACGGGAGAGAAGGAAGAGAAAGAAGAAAAGGAAAAGAAAAGGAAAAGAAAGAAGAAAAGAGGAGGGAAAAAAGAGAGATCCAGACTTCATCTTGGGTTTCGAAAGTGATCCAACGAACAAGATTTTAAAACCAAAAAAACTAAATAAAATAATTCAAACTCAGTGAAATGCTTTATTAAAACAATAATAATTTTAAAACCCATAATCTAACTAATTTAAATTAAATATCAATTTAAATGCACAACAATAATTAATATCAAGAAAACATATAAAATAAATAATTTTAAATTTCAAAAACAACCCAATTTAAATTAAATCACTTTAAATACAAAACAATAAATAACACTGAGAAAACACATAAGAAATTAATTGTCACAACTTAAAATATTATAAAATAATATTTAAAAACTCCCATAATTTTAAAACAAGATATAAATCCTTAAATCAATTAAAATAATCATTCATTAAAAATACACTAAAATACGGGATATTACAGTAACAGCTAAGGAAGCATCATTAAGACCAAGAATCCAAGGTTCCTTCCACATTTTGGCAGTCTTCCCATCCCCAATCCTCTATCTACACCCTTGGAGCAACCAAGTTTTAGCCTCCCAAATTCATCTCCATGCATAGGAAGGATTTCCACCCAATTTAGATTCAAATAAGCTATTTTTAGGAAAATGTCTTGCCTTATAAATTTTGTGTAAGAGAGGATTTTGAGCATTACGGATTCTTCATCCCTATTTAGCAAGTAATGCTAGATTGAAAGATTTCAAATCTTTAAAACTCAGTCCCCCTTTTGTTTTAGGCTTGCGCATCTTCTCCCAGCTAATCCGATGGATTTTCCTCTCTTCAATTTTCTGATCCCACCAAAATCTAGTCATCATAGATTCCAACTCTGAGCAAAATGCAGAAGGTAACATAAAACAGCTCATGGAATATGTAGGTATAGATAAAGCTACTGTTTTAATTAAAACCTCCTTACCCCTTGAGATAGTAACTTTTCTTTCCAACTCTGTAGGTATATATATGTATTCTACATATAATTGTTTAAAATATCTTTTACCTTAAAATATTTCAAAGATAAATTAACCTAATTTAAATATATATATTTATATATATATATAACATGTTTGATTCATCTCATACAATTTATTAAAAAATCCAAGTAAAGTTTCAAGAAGTTCTTCTCTTTAAATCTATATTTTCAGCAATACCTTGAAGAGTTTAGTTGTACCTCTGTACACTTTCTCAAATGAGTTTTAGTTTTATTCTCAAAGCGGTATGTAGAATACATCTATATAATAAAATGCTTACATGAAAAAAATTTATTTACAAGATAAATTTTAAATTTTACAAATCAAATCTTAACATTTAAGTGATGTAGATGATATGCTCTTCATAGCAGTTTAAGAATAGAATATCTCTTCTCATATTCATAACTTTTTCCGTATTGATGCGTGACTTATCTCTTAAACATGTGCATAATATTGTCGGGATGTTAAGCAAAAAATAAATCAATAACTAGTTTAGCATTTATTATTCTCTTTATTATCAGTTTGTGTATCGCTAGTTTTAGATTTTCAGTTTGTTGTGGTTAACTCAAATAAGACGGGGCTATTAATTTCTTAACTTTCGTTCTTATTTCTTACATATTGTTAACAAATATAATGAAAATAAGAAATCAAGAAGGCAGAAATAAAATTTTGGACTCCAATATTCGATCGTAACAACGATTTCTTTTAGAATATATTTTGTCCACTTTCAATTTGCTATAGAGTATTGACAAAATTGTTCTCAAGACCCTCAAATTCGTTGTTCTAAAGTAGCATGACCTGTAAAAAATAAAAATAAAATTGTTCTTGAATGCATAATATATGGAAATGAGGCTAGAGAAATAATGAAAATACAATAAATCAATGATACTAATTGATATTAGTTGATTTACACAATAAACTGAATATAATAGAAAATAAGTTATAATATTACCATGCACACTAGAATTTTTAACATAATATTCTAATATCCCCTCAAGCTCAGGATGAAGAACTTTGAAATCTTGAATTTGAGATTTGAGTATAACCTTCATATCCATTGATTGATCACTGATAAGATGGTGAAAATGGTGTTGGGGATGAGATGACTAGATATTGGAGCATCAAATATGGAGTTATGGCCAACAATGAGCTATATGTAGCCATAGTCACCTATAGGACCAAAATTAAAAGGTTGAAACCGAATTAAAAGAGGTGGAGACTCACAGCTAATAAAGATACTCTAGATGCATGGATGTGATAGGGTATGAGATCAGACTTTCATAGATTGGATTATTTGTATCATACGAACTTAATTATGAAATTTAGTTTTAGATCGAATAGCGTTGAAGATTGGAAAGCGCCAAGTGACGACAAGCTTGCCAGAAAATGACCTAGTGTTGAGGTGGAACAAGATCAAAATGGCAACAACAATGAGAAGATTTTGTGAGAGGTAAAAGTTGGATGGCACTGCAGACAAAGCAAAAGGGAGCTTCAGGAGAGGCCATGCCTCATGTCAAGTCGTTCTTCACCTTTAGGCCGACGATCCAAACTCCTCTCTCTCTCTCTCTCTCTCTCTCTCTCTCTCTCTCTCTCTCTATCTCTCTCAATGCAAAGGTCGAATAAGAGAAGCAAAACAATTAGGCATTTGATACCACAGAATTTGAAAATATCCTCAAAAGGTTTAAAGTGTTGTCACACACTCACATATGTAATTTCACTCAACAGGGAAATATGCTCACTTAAAGGTGAAAACCTCCAAAATGGGGGGAAGAAGATAAGAGAAAAATAAGAAAAAAGGACAATAATTTTTCAAATGCCTTTTCATAGATGGTCCCCACTACTATATAGGGAACATGCTCCCGTGGTGTACCATTACAAGCCAATAGGAAATGTTCGTACTAACAAACAAAAGGATAAAAGAGTAAAAGCATTAACAAGAACTAGTTCAGAGCCTCAAGGGCCAAAGCAAAGTAAAGTAAATGGACTTGAACTAATATGAAGTAAACTTATGGGCTAGGCCCATTTTCCACGATTCAAAGTTGTCTATTTGTCTTAAGCCTCCAGCCCATCCTGCCAAACCATCCCTTTCCCCATGCCCTAATCCTCATTGCATGAACTATGACAGAGCCCCCCACGTTAGAACACCTTGCCCACAAGGTGTGGGTAAGCCTTTTTCATCTTAGCAAAGGGTTCCCATGTCGCATCTTCCTCCTATTGTCCCTGTCATCGGACCAAAACCTCCACCAGTGGTTGATTGTGCCAATTCCTCACCCTTCTTGACAACATCTCCTCAGGT
Organism: Pterocarya stenoptera; assembly: GCA_003123785.1. Lineage (NCBI taxonomy): Eukaryota > Viridiplantae > Streptophyta > Magnoliopsida > Fagales > Juglandaceae > Pterocarya > Pterocarya stenoptera. The sequence continues at coordinate 10,750 of QEOT01003687.1, read as the reverse complement.
TCAGGCCTTACAATTTCTTCAAAATCCATGGGTGGAAAGGTTGGGAGCACATTTAGTTACTATCCAACCTTCCTTTTCAGCTTTGATACATGGAATACAGGGTAAATAAAAAAAAATGTAGGCGGTAGTTGTAGATAGTAAGCCACCGCCCCTACATGATGAGTGATCTGGAATGGCTCAAAGTAACGGAGGGCATGCTTCAAATTCCTGCGGCAGGTTACAAAAAGTTGTCGATACAGTTGCAATCAGAGGTAAACCCACTTCCCCACTTTAAAAATTTGCTCCTTTCTCTTGATGTTTGCATATCTTTTCATGCGTTCTTGAGCCCTTGTTAAATTGTGCCTTAGCAGTTGGAGGATCTGATCTTTGGTATGGAAACTCTCCTCTACTACTTCAACTTTGGTAGTTCTCAGTGTATAGGACATTAGTCATGGCGGTGGGTAGCCATATAGGGCCTCCAATGGGGTTAATCAGGTAGATGCTTGTTGTGAGATGTTGTACCACCATTCAACCCACAAGATCCACTAAGCCCACCCCTTGGGCTTGTCCCCTACAAAAATCTTCAAATAATTCTCAGCACATTTATTTACGGCCTCAGTCTAATCATCAGTTTGAGCATGATAAAGGCTGTTGAGGTCTAATTAGGTCCCCTGTGATCTAAAAAGCTCTTGCCAAAAGAGGCTAGTGAATGTGCTTCCTTTGTATAAAACTATGGAATGAATCATTCCATGTAGTTTAAGAATATGTTTGATGAATAATTAGGCCACAGTCTTAGCTGTGAAAGGATGGGTCAGGGGTATAAAGTGGGCATATTTCCTGAGCCTCTCCACTACTATCCACAAGTTGTTGTACCCCTAAGATATAGGCAGTCCCACCACAAAATCCATGGTGATGTGGGTCCAAGACAATGAAGGAATGGGAAGGGGTTGCAAAGTCCACTAAGTTTGGTTTGAACTGCTTTCACACTCTGGCAGATCTCGGATTCCCTAATGAACCTCTTGACATCTACTTTTAGTCCAGGCCAAAACAATTCCATTTTCACCCTATGTAGTGTTTTATCATAACTAGAATGACCCCCTACTAGGCTGTTGTGGAACTACTGTAATAACTTCACCTTGAGATCTCCAGCATTAGGTACCACCATCCTCTATTTATACAGGAAAAAACCCCTTTTACTAGAGAATTTCTAAGGTAGAGCACCCTTAGGACTGTACATTTAACCCGCATGCCTAACCCGACCTGATTTTTCTGACCATGCCAATCTGAAATAACTGACCCGGAACAAAGAAAATCGAAATCGAAAATATATGACTTATTTTTGGTATTGATTGATTTGAGTCAGATAATTACACAATACCTAAATAGGACAACGACCCTCCCTAGCCAGAACACAAGCTGTCTCAGCTCCGATCCCCCACGTAGCGCCTGTGGCAAAAGTTTAAGCCACAGAAATCAGAAAAACCACACGCTAAATGCAAATAGGTTCAGAATAGTTGTGATGATTTGAAGGCCATGAATGTGGGATGTAAAAAAATAATATCTATGATGATGGTTGTGACAGGGTGAAAATCAGAGCTACTTTTAGAGACTTTCTCGACAGTGGACTTGGAGTTGTAGCAGCTCGCTCCAATGAAACTTATTAGGTATTCCACGGTGTTAAGCATTTTTCTTTCCCCAACTTTGTTAGTTACAGACTACAGTTTGGTGGACGCTCATCTTGAACCTTCTACTTGACCAAGGATCCAAGCTTTTGCAACCTACGAGGCTCTGCATTTCCCTTATTCCTCTGTATCCGTGAGTCTATGATCAATCGAGAGAGGAAGAAAGAGAGTTTGCAAGGACAATTACGAATGAAGGAAGAAATATTTTTCAAACATAAGGGTAAAATATTTTGTCAGGATCCTTGTATACAGCACCTAGAACTCTATCATTGTACTTAGGACTTTATCACTACAACGAGGACTCTATTACTTTATAACTCGGCAGTTATGCGTGCAAGCATATCCTTTTATATTCTTTTACAGGTTGTCAGAATAATATCAATCATGGAAAATCAAATCAAATTAAAAGATTTCCTAGGATCATACAAATCAAAGCATCTGGCAAGGAACGAATCAAAGCAAAGAGAGAGTGTTAAACCCCAATATACGTAAATTATGCACTTCTCTAAATCTTTGCAATGTTTCAATATCCTCCTCTGGATACTAGAAGACAGCTTAACATGAAAATCAAATTGAAAACCCCATTTTTATTAGAATTATATTCATAACATAAATTTGGTTAATATACACAATTCAAAATTATCTATTCGGAAGCTTGCAATTTTGGGTCGTTTTGAAAGCGCCACTTTTGGGTCAGTTCAGGTCATATGAACAGTTCTAAGTACCCTCTAGATGCTGAGTGACTCAATTGGAAGTGTAGGGATCATTGTCATACTCTGCCTTGATCCTATCCCACCATTCTGTGGTTGAAAGGGACATAGCTAAGATGCTAACTTCATTTTCTGGACCAGCGTTCTCATCCCTCCTAGACAAAGCATCACACACTTTGTTCTCCTACCCTTTCTTAAATCCCACCCTTAGGTCATATCCAAAAAGTTTAGAAATTCACTTCTACTGTAGAGGGGTCCCTACCTTCTACTCAAGTAAGTACTTCAATTTTTGGTGATCTGTTCTCACTGTGAAAGATTGCCCAAAGAGATAGGGTCTCCATTTTTGTATAGCTACCACTAGAGCATAAAGCTATTTTTCATAGTATGTCTAGTTTTCATAGCATAAAGCTACCTATGAAATATGACTTGAGGGAATTGGACTACCTTGAGCCCAAAATTCTACCCTTGAAGGCTTGGTTGTAGTATGCAATTAGCCTAATTTTCTGCATTAACACAACCCTATTGTTGTTCCTACGGCATCATATTCTATTGTGAAAGGTAATGAAAAGTCAGGCAATATTAGTACTAGTGGGCTCATGACAACCTTCTTTAGTTCACATAATGCCACATTGGCTTCTTGAGTCTATACAAACTTGTTCTTCTTTAGCAAAGCAATGAGAGGCCCAGCAATGCCCTCATACCCCTTGATAAACCTCCTGTAGTATCTAGTTAGGCCCAGGAATCCCCTCAAGGACTTAAGGGAGGTAGGAAAAATTCATTTCTCCATGGCTTTAAGTTTTTTAGGGTCTACCCTCACTCCCTCAACTGAGATTAGGTGCTCAAGGGAGGCCATTTCCTTGTTGGTAAACTTACATTTAGAAGGTTTAGCCAGCATATGAGGCTGCCTAAAAATTTCCTGAGTAGTTTGTAAATGCAAAAAATGGTCCTCAACTAGTCCTCAATTGTATGACTACAGATTAATATATCATCAATACATATCATAATAAATTTCCTTAAGTATGGTTTAAAAATCTCATTCATGAGGCTTTGGAAGGTGGATGGGACATTAGTTAGTCCAAAGGGCATAACCAAAAATTCGTAGTGCCCTTCATGAGTTATGAAGGCAGTTTAGGAATATCTTTAGCCTTTACTCTGATCTGGTTATAACCAGAGCATAAATCCAACTTAGAAAAACCATTATGCCCCATCAAGTCATCCAGCAGCTCTTCCATAACCAGGATGGGGTACTTGCCTTCATAGCCACTTTATTTAAAGCTCTATAATCCGTAAACATCCTCCAAGATCCAACAACCTTTCTTACTAGAAGAATAGGAGATGAGTAAGGGCTTTGGCTAGGCTGAGTTACTCCAGTACTTAGTAGCTCCCTCACAATCTTCTCTATTTCATCATGTTGAAAATATGGGTATCTATAAGGTCTTATAGAAACTGTGGGTGTGTTAGGCAGCAGGGTAATTGGATGATCTTGGTTTTGGTTTGGGGGCAAGCCTTTTGGTTCACCATACACATTACTATATTGGTTTAATGTCAAGAGGGGTTGGGGTAGGTTTTCAGGCAATAGGTCTTTTCCTCTTCTATTCATTGGAGTACCAACTCCCTTTTTCCAACTTGTTGTTCTAGTTGGGATTCCTTTCTTTAATTTGGGTTAAGTCCTTTAAGACTTACTATCCTGCCATTATACTGGAACTTCATAGATAGATTCACAAAGTCCCATAGAATTGGCCCTAACTGTGACAACCCAGACTTTTGCTGAGTCCTTACTTGCTATTTTATTTTCTTAGTCTTAGCCCACTTAGAATTGTCCAAATTTTAGCATAAAAGGAATTGTAAATTACAACAAGGGCCTTGTCCATCTTAAGAGAAAAGGCACCCAAGCCCACTAGGAGATCCATCATGGGCTAGTGAGGGTCAGCCACTAAGGGCCTAAGGGTTAGGAAACAAAACCCTAATTAGGGTTTAGGGCATGATGGCACCTACTTGGGAGAAGGACGACTATTTTGTGTTTTTCCAAGAAATCTCATCATTTGAGACCTAGGTAAGGGACACTCTTAGTTAGAAAAAAGTTGCCCCTTGATAACTATGCATGAAGGCTTCTAGAAGAAGCCAAAGATAGGGAGGAGAATGAAAGGTTCGGGACATATAGGGCACACACCCTACTCAACCACCAACATGTCACATGGCTCACATGCAAGTCCAACTCTAAGATACAATGAACCTAGACTTGAAAATGGAAGAAGGGGAAGAGGTGCGCATGGGGGATACGGGATACCAAGAGCCTCAAGCACGAGTCTCCAAGAGACTTTAGGGATTCGACCAAGGGCTTCACGCCTATCCAAGGGAAACCAACCATCATTTTTCCATGTGTCACGCATGTACTAAGGTTGGAGATTTTATAGAAGAAAGAAATGATGAGGATGGAGAAGGGTTGCATGAGGAAAGGGCACACACACTCCCAAGGTTCTAGAAGAATCTTTGTAAGAAGAGAGGCCACACACACACACACACACACCACTTGCCACATGGCAAGCATGCACACACCTAACCCTAGTTTTGGTTTAGGATTTTTGTAAAAAGATATACATGCCTCGAAGATTTAATGAACCTAGACACAAAAGGAGGACGCAAAGGGACTTTTAGGGTTTCGAAATTAGGGCAAGAAAGCTCCACTTGTCATGCATGATGAAGAGTCTTTTGGTTTTCCAAAGAAAAGCAATGATCATGAGGGAAAGTGAGAAGTTTCGGCCAAGAGAGGAAGGGCATGTGGGGAATTGAGAAGTATATAAGGACTTCTTTTAGGGGCCGGCACCCTACACCACCCCAACAAATGTCATTTTGTGATTTTGCAATAAGCTCATTATCTCCCTTCTCTCTCAAGCACGTCCACCATAGGGGAAGAACAAGTCATTTTTCTTTCACTTTCTCTCTAACCAAATATTACCCACACCCATACCATCTCCATTCATCCAACCACACGGTGGAGAAGTAAACCAAGGAACCAACGTTAGAAGGAAATCTACACGATAACAACCACTAAGTCTTTATTACATTCATTTCTTCAAAGCAAACACATTCACAAGGGTTCTCTTGGGAAGAAAGGGTTCGGTTTGGGTGAAGAAAGACACCACTCCATCTCGAGATTTGAAGAAGATTAAAGTGTGTAAGGTTTCGTTTAGACTCTTGTCAAACTATGAAAAACTAGAGTTTTTCTCAAGAGGAAAATTGAACCACCATTAGCAAAGCACGAGTGAATAAGAGACCTATGGAAGGAAGAGAGACTTTCAACTACCATTTAGGTCCAAATTAGGATTTTCTTCTCATGAAGTTTCGGCCATGATAACCACATACACGGCATGCACGCCACACATATGCCATGCATACTAGTATGCCTCTAAGACTAAGCCATGGTCAAAGGAGCATGAACATCATTTAGCCTAGGGCAAACCCTTCTAGGCCAAGCACATGAAGAGTTTCACTAGATAAGAAAAAAACTCTACTACTGTGTGAAATGAAACCTAGTGTGCCACACACTCACTCTCGGATTATGGTTTCATTATTTCACTAAGTCTAATTATTTGCACAATATATTTACAACTTGCTTGTTGTTGGTATTCATTTCTTCGGATATTTGTATGTTAGCTCTTAACCTACCTTTGGATAATATTCGTATGTATTTTGTGAACTTTGCATTTTATCAATCAAATTGGATTATGGAACTGTTGACTGTCGAATGCTTTATATGTGGTTTTTCATGTCTTTGCCATGTTTATATGTGTTGCCTATGGATATTGTGATAATTGGCAATACCTAGTGTGCCATGATCAAAATGTCTTTGCTCAACATGCTATGTACCAATTGTTGTTTTATGATAAGCGTATCGTCCATTCTAATATATTCAAGCTGCAAATGTGATATGCTTATAAGTGTTGCATGAACCATGACAATGCATTATCGAGTCCCTCTTAAAAGAAAGAAAGAGTTTTCAAAGTACATGTCACATGCATTTTGGGTTGTGCATCGTTTTGTAAAGAAAGCTTCATTACATAATTTGTCACGACCCCAAAGGAGAATGTCTTAGTGGAACTTATTTATCCACTCTAGAGTGCATAAATTGAAAGTGGTAACCCTTGAGTCAAACGAAGCACAGTTGGCGGGCCTCGATTGGGTCATTCCTAAAGGATTCCGAATCGAAGTAGCACCTAATGCTAGTGGGTGACATAAGATGGATGTGGTGAAGGTGAAGTGCAAACTGCTGCATAATAAGAATTATGAAGTAGTCACCACCTGTTAAGTGGGTCAAAAATTGATGCGGTAACTAACAGGGAGCCTAGGTGCATAGGGGATCCATGAGGTATCTACCTATATGTTATAAGGATTGTATGGCTATGAGTAATGTGTAATATGAAAAAAAGAAAAGTGTTTCTCGAAAAGTCAAGCATAATTTTCTGTTAAAAGATTCCATTGTCACCGATTTCTGAAATGTACATGTATAAGTCAAGTTTTTGGGTCAAATACATGTCCATGAATATATTCTCATGATTTACCTTTATATGCTGATATTATCTACTTATATGTTATTTGTTAACTTACTGAAATTTCTCAAAATCTCACTGTGGTAATTTCCACTAACATTCCCGACCTGGAATGGTAGAAATTGTAACTAGACTAGAGACTGAACATGAGAAAGTTCAAGAGGCAGGATTCCATGATAGTTAAGGAGGCCCCAAAGAGCCCTGAGCACTCGATGGAGCCATTCCTAGAGGACAAGCTAGAGGCAAACAACCAATTCATAAGTGAAATACTGAAGTCATTTGAGGAGTTGCAAAAAATCATCAACACGGACAAAACAAAATAGGCTTGAAGAAAAGCCTTGTAGAAGTTTGAAAGAAAAAATTAAACTTTAAGAAAATGATTAGTATGGAGAGATATGGTTTTAAAACCTGCCTGATTTTGGGATCTTTTGAAAAATTATGTTTTGAAATTTTTAGTTTTTTGAAATTGCTCATGATTTTACTTAGATCTTTATGAATTTGTGCTGCGATTATTGCATACTATTAGAAATATGCTAGGTGCATTGCATATTAATTATCATGTACGGGGTATGTAGCCTTGAATTACATGTCCTAACATTTCAGTCACTGTCCAATCCTAAGCGAGGGTTGGGGTTCGACCACTGAACCCTTAACACCATGTCGCATCCAGCTAGCACTAGTACATGCACCTCTGTGAAAAACATGTTGCCTTGCACCCTAAACTCCATCTCAGCACACTTACCTTCACTCACAACTTGTTTACCATTAGCAACTCTGACCCTCACCTTCTCAGACCTGTTAATGGTCAGATTTGCTCTCTCAATAACTAAGGGGTCTAAGAAATTGTGGGTACTTCCTAAAGCCGACCAAGAACAGTCACTTCTTAGTTCCAAACCCTACCACGAGCTCTCATAGTTTTAGGGCCCTAGAAGCCGACCATAGCATGTAATGAAATTTTAGGTTTGCTACCCTTAGGTTTGACTTCAATCTTTTCCTCACTATGTACTTCTTCCTCTTCCTCTATATCTTCAATTAAAAACAGTTTTGGGCAAAAAAAGTTTTGGGCTAAAACACCTGTTCCCTAGATTCTACTTAGAATCACAGTAATAGCACAACCCTTTATCCCTTTTTTATATTTCATTTGTTTTGGACTAATCTTATAAGTTGGCCTAAGAGCTTTGGATAAGCCCTTAGGGTTTGTTGTATTGGCCAAGTTTAGGGGTTTTAGCAACCTTGGTTCAGAGGATAGTGTCATTCACTTCCAATACCTCTTAGGGTCCGTTTGGATCCCAAACTGAGTTAAGTATCCTCTACTTTTAAACTCATTCAACCATCCAAACACCCCACTTGACTGCATCCTCTCATGAATTTAGTGAATTCATTTCCTATAGATGGAAATGACTAGAGGCTGAAAAAGATTAGTTTCTACCAAACCGTTGTCGTCAACTCCCTTTTTCTCCCGACAAACACTGCTTTTCTTTTCTTTTTTTCTTTTTTTCTTCTTTTTTTTTTTTTTTTTGCTATCATCTCTCTCTCTCTCTCTCTCTCTCTCTCTCTCAGTTCGTGCGGGGGACAAAAAAAAATTTCATAAAATTTCCTTAAATAACGATTGGGGGAACAAAAAAATAGTGGTGGCCCCAATTATTTTACAACTTTTCATAATATATATTTAAACTCATCTTAGCATCCAAACACACATAAACTCATTTTAAGTGGACCCCACAAAACTCACTCAACCATCTCAACTCACTATTATTCATAAAGAACTGAACTCAACTTATCTCAACATCCAAACGCAGCCTTAGTAACCCCCAAGGCTATAGGCAATCAGTAAGGTATCAAGATTAAACATTCTTACTGGTAATTTAATGTCATCCCTCAGTCCACTAAGGAAGTAACTCAGCTTGTAAGAATCTGATTATCCCCTTAAACGATTAAATAAGGCCTCAAACTTAGACTTGTACTCCTCAACATAACCACTTTGCTTGAGACGGGTTAGGGCCTGCATGGGATCATCGTAAGAACTTGGTCTAAATCTAGTTAATAAGGCCTTAGTAAATTCTTCCCAGTGACTCAGATTTCTAGACTCTTCTAGGTCCTGAAACCATACTAATGCTTGTCCTTCCATGTGGAAGGAAGCATGCCTTAAACTCGTACTTTGGTAGGGTGTTGTAGAAGGGGAATAAGTGATTGGCCTTAAATAACCAACCATTAGGGTCTTCACTATTAAAACTAGGGAAATCAATTCTTACTGACCTTGGGTATGCTTCTCCTGCAGGTTCAAAAGACTCCTCGCGTTGTTGGTAATGGTGGGGCACCTAGGATGTCTCCCCATGAGAAGCTTCTTGGTTCCTTCTCTACATCTCCACTGTGAGGGTTGCCAACTGGTGGACAACCGCATCAAACTGCCTTCCCAATGCCAAAATCTCAGTCTTTGTTGTCTTGAATTGTGAATTTGTCAATTGTTTTAAAGATGCTAGTCCTTCATGTAATTGATTCATTATAGTTCCTTCTGCCATTTATGATACTCACTGTGGATCCAACTTCTATAATACCAAATTGTCACACACTCACATATGTAATTGCACTCAATGGGGGAATATTCTCACTTAGAGAGTGAGAACCTCCAAAAAGGGGGAAGATAATAAGAGAAAAATAACAGAAAGGGACAATAATTTTCAAGATGCCTTTTCAAAGATGGTCCCCACTACTATATAGGGAACATGCTCACGGGGCATACCATCACAAGCCAATAAGAAATATTCATAACTAACAAACAAAAGGATAAAAGAGTAAAAACATTAACAAGAACTAGTTCTGTGCCTTAGGGGCCAAGGCAAAGCAAATGGACTTAAACTAAGATGAAGTAAACTTATGGGCTAGGCCCATTTTCCACAATCCAGAGTTATCTATTTGACTTCAGCCACCAGCCCACCCTGCCAGACCATCCCCTTCCTTGTGCCCCAATCCTCATCGCACGAACAGTGACAAGTGCTAGCTGTACAATCTAGCAATAAAGTATTGAGAAGAACTCGCCTGGAGTATGCCTTGAAAATGATGCGTGTGATGATCTTCATGTTCCAGTCATGAAGGCAACTCGACTACAGGGAAGACATAAAAAAATTAGTGAGAGGTAAAGTTAGCTGAACAATTTAAAAGAAATAGTCTATAGAATTGAGTCTGGTTAATCAAAGGCTCTTATACCATGTATAAAATATAAAATTTATGTAGAAGAGAGAATATGAGGTATACATCTTTGCTATTCTTAAGCGTGTCATTGAATACATAACATATGTCCCTATTTATAGAAAAATGAAGCTAAAGAATTAATGAAAATACAATAAATCAATTACACTAATTGATATTGATTTATTTGCACAATAAACTAATTAATGATATAGAATAAGTCATATTACCGTAATATTATGAATATTTTCTAAGTATTGTAATATTCTAACAACACCTTTTATAGAACAATTCAAAACACCCTTTTTTAAAAGGAAAATTTTTCTCTGCTCAGTTTTTTTTGAAAAATTGAACAGATCAATTATATAGCGATCCTAAGTTAAAGGTGACCATAAATTATATCGTAATGACATGAAATCTTTCATAATGGTCATCAAATAACCCACTATTACTGATCATAATGTCTTCAAATTTTAAACGTCTATTAATTATGATGCATTTCAACAATTTGAAAACGACTAGATTTGTGTTATATAACAAATGTAGACAACACTTAATATTTTCAAAATAAATGTGGAGCTCCTCGCGACAATGTGTATGTGTGAAGTGCTAAGTGCGCCTCATAGCGTCCAAAGTCTATTGCCCT
>QEOT01003686.1:30074-54539 GCA_003123785.1 Pterocarya stenoptera | reverse complement strand
AGAGATTCGAACAAAAACAAAAAAGATGCATGGGGTCGTATTACTACAAAAAGATTTATCGAGCACTGGATGAAACTGAAACAAGTGAAACGAAAAGAAAAGAGATACTTGGAACTGGAATCTCACTAGTTATCAGAAATCTCCAAACTAATTTATAATTATTACTACAAATATTATTCGTACGATTTCCTTATCACAAATTTTGATTTAATTAATGACTACAAGGCAAGCTTTCATTTTTGTTCTTAACGATTGGAAATGGAGAACATATTTGTTTATGATTTGAAGGGTATTGAGATTTGAGTGTGTGTATGATTTGCAGGGTATTATGATCTCCAATGTCAAGCTGCTTCAAGTTCCTGTTTTTAGTCAATGCATTGAACTTTTGCTCTGTTGCAGAAGAATGCATAGAACTAAATTGTGAATAGCCTGGCCTTATGTGATGGAAAGGGTCACACCTTGGGATTGAAGGAAGATCTCTATGACATTGTGATTCTGAGATTTTTTTCATGAATTTGTGATCCTTAACAAAGATGGTGGATGCGAGTATGCTGCTTTCATTAATTTTACTTGCAATGCCTGAATTATTTCCAAAGGAAGTATAAGGTAGCAACTTCATTGGGAGAAAATCATTTCACTGTGTTTTTGCTCAATAAGACTCCTGGCATGCTAATCATTTCACTCCCTCACTATGCATCTGGGGTCCCCTTCCTAATAAATTTTTTAAATTTTGGCTAAAAGACGGCATTCATAAAATTATCCTAAATTTTACTCATCTTTCAAAAATCTCATACATCTCATTCTCTATCATTTCTCTATTCTATTAAAATAATCTTTTACTATTCTTTCTTAATTATTTTTTTATCTCACTTCATTTACAATCTTAATTACTCACTCCTTTGACTTTTTCCTTATGTTTTGAATTATCACCTTCTAGCTAATATTTTAAACACAACCGATTTTTTTTTTTTTTATTTGGTGGGTATAATAATAGTTTTTCAATTATTACGGTTTTAAAAATAATAAATTTTTTTTTTATAAAATCTCATCATTTCCAATGGTATTTTATTTGTAACGGATAAACAAAAATTAAGATTATGGTTTACAACCAAGAAAATGTTTACATCAATAATATTGCCTCAATTCTATTTACAAGTACTGGAACTATCTATACACCAACCCCAAACAAAATAAGTACATGTCCATAATATTACTAAGAAATTTCCAAAATAAATTCCCAAAACAATTAACCACGATGGCGAAATTGCTAAAATGAAATTATTTCTATCTATTTTTCTTTTACACCTCTCTGAAACAATTTCTAGTTGATGTCAAGTGGTTTGAATATCCATTGATGCTTGCATATTTTCAAGGTCGATTTTTAATCGGTTAATTGTATTTGGTCATATGCTGGTATTTATGGATCATACGCAATTTATGCACCAATTTAGGATTGTACGAAAATTGAGAAAACCAACCCTGATCGACGTGAATCGGCTGCCGAAGTATGGAACTGGCCGAAACCGACAAAGAACTAGTCAAACGGCGGTAGAAATATGTGAAAACTAAAGCTTTCAACTCCCAACCCCCCACATTATTCTTGAAGCTTTCAAATCCCAACCCCCAGCCCCCCACATCATTGTTGCCCTCATTTTTCACGGCATTCACCCCGTTCGTTCAAGCCCGGCACCATCGTACGCCTCTTCACCTCTCCTGTCCTGAGTCACCTCTCCTGACCTTCTCTCATCTCTCTGACGTCTTCGTGACTTGAGGTCCACTTCTCTCATGCAGCCACGCCATACGCTGGTGGCTTTTGACGTTATCATCTCATCGTCACTCAAGTTCCATCTCCACACGCTGTAGTTCTTTTTTGTGTTTTAATGTATTCGTTTTTTATATGTTCTTCATCTTTGATAATTATTTTTCATATTTTTTGTTGTCTAAATTGTTTATGTGTTATACAAAAATTTTGGATCAAACTTTTGGGACCGTGAACAACAATTCGAAACCTAATTCTCACTATGAGTGTTAGATCAAATTATTGGGTGCTAATTTAATATTTCTTTGCATAAATTGTGTTGACAGTTTTGTTGTAAAATTATTTTGAAATAAATTGTGAGGTTGATGAGCGAGCTAAAATCTAGATTAAAGTTGAGTAGGCTTGGCAAGTGGGATGAGACACAAAAATTATCATCTCATCATTACAATTTTTTCAAATTTCCACACAAAATATAATAAACAATTCAACTTTTTCAAATCTCAATTCAACTTTTTCAAATCTTAAAATAATAATAATATTAAAAAATAATATTTTAAACTTTCATCTAAAACTAAAAATTCTCATATTATCTCACTCTGTACAAAATGAAATTTTGAACAGAGTGAGGTTAATAGAAGCTTCAATTGAGAGAGAGAGAGATCTAAATTTGCTTATCATGATTTTGGGATCACATTCCATAGAAAACAGTCAATATCCATTTGCATTGCCAGCTAGCATTTCTATTCAAGTGGCATTACTTGATAAAGAAACAAACACTTTCTTCTTCTTTTTTCTCTCGATCTCTCCCTTTTGGGTCAAAGATTTTAATGGCATTACTTGATATGTTTGTCATGTTGCAAACTAGCTGTTGTGTAATTGTATTGATATTTGTTTTAATTTTTTGTATTTTGAAATTAATTATGTATTTAGATTTTTATATGTTAGATGAATTTTTTGTCAACTCCAATTGATGTTGATTTGAATGAACAAACCATTAATTTGAAAAATGATTTGAAAGACTCAAACAATGCAAACACCAAGACCCTTTAGTGCCCCTAACAGTAATAATAGTCCACTTCCTAAAAAACAGAAGGAGAAGAATCCATCGATTGTTTGTGACCATTTTACAAAGGTAGAGGGTTTTTTCGTAGATGATCCTAAAGTTAAGTGTAATTATTGTGACAAGATGTACACTTGCCACTCAAAGAGCAACAGAACTTCAACCACACAAAATCATTTGCCTTTATGTCCCAAAAAACTTTATAAACGTAAGCTTTTGGATAAACACCCAAAAACATTGGTAGGTGAGGCAACACCTGAGGAGAGAGATGGAGAGAGTCATAGTAGTACGGTAAGGAATCTTGTGACCCACAAATATAGTGAAGAAGTTATGAGGTTGTCATTTGCAAAAATGGTAATTATCAATGTATTACCATTTATAATTGTTGAAGGGTAAGGATTTAGAAAGATGTGTTGGTTGCTTGAATCTTGATTTAAAATTTCACGTTGCATCATGGTTGCAAAAGATTATAAGAAATTGTTTGCATTAGAAAATGAAAAGCTTAAAAATATGCTTAAAGATGGGGGCATTAGGATTACGTTGACTACTAATACATGGACATCAGTATAAAATCTTAATCAGATGTGTGTGTGTACATTTCATTAACAGCGATTAGAAATTATTAAAAAAATCATTAATTTTTGTTTAATCCCTAATCATCAAGGGATACTTTTAGGAGATATATTGAATCGTGTCTTCTTGATTGGTGCATTAATAAGATATTTACTGTTACTGCTGATAAAGCTAGCTCAAATGATACTCCAATTTCATTTGAGCCTTGTTGTGAGTGAGGTTCTAAATTAGTGTAATGACTCCATTACAATGGTTATGAATGTGGTTAGATATGTGCGCTCATTCCCTATAAAATTAGACAATTTTAAGAGATGTGTAGAGAAAAAGAAAATTGATTGTAAGAAAATGTTGTCTCTTAATGTACAAACTCGATGGAACTCAACTTACAAATGTTAGAGGTGGTTGAGAAACTTGAGAAAGCTTTCAGACAGATGGAGATTGAAGACTAAAATTTCCTCTCTTACTTTAATGATGGACACATATGGCCTCTTAGAGTTAAAGAGTTGGACACGCTGCGAGTTTTTGTAAAGTATTTTAAAATATTTTATGGTGCCACTACTAGATTTTCTGAGTCTTTATATGTCACGGCCAACACCAATATTTTAGAGATTTATATGCTCCAAAAAGAGTTGGTTAGACCGAGTGAGAGTGAAAATAGTTGTTTGATGAACATGGCCATACGCATGAAAATGAAATATGATAAGTATTAAAGTTCAATATATAGGATGAACTTGTTGATGTTAATTGCAGTTGTGTTTGATCCACGTAGTAAGTTAGGGTCTCTTACTTTCAACCTGAAGAAAATTCATGATGAGACTCATGCTGAAGAGTTGGTGTCAAGTGTGAGACAATTATTAGCAGACTTGTACGCAGAGTATAATGCTACGTAAGGTTCTACCTCAACTAATTGAGAACATGTGCCTCATCCGACATCTACAACCACAAAAGATGGTGAAGATAATCATGAGTTACAATTGTTTTATGAGTGGTATCAAGCATCTTCTGCTAGGGGATCTATAGTTTCCAAAACAAGTGTGGACCGATATTTATTATAGAGTTGTGGGGCATTCAACCCATTTTTGACTTGTTGATTTGGTAAAACATTAATAAGTTTAACTATCATTTACTTGCGAGTATTGCACGAGACTTGTTTTGTTTCCATAGTTGCATCAAAATCAGCATTCAATACGGGAGATCATGAACTTGATCTTGATCCTTTTTGGAATTCGTCGGCTCCAATAATTGTTCAGGTGTTTATTTGTGCTCATAATTGGTTTCGACATTCGTTAACACCTATTGATATCTAAGAGTATATGGATAATGTGGAAAGTTTTGTGGTAGAATTCAGTATTGTTTTCCTTATTCAATATTCATTTGCTTGTATAAATTAATTTTAGTATTTTTCATCATTCAAATTCAATAATAAGGAAAACATTTTAGGTGCGCCCTTATTCAATATTGATTTGCTTTTTGAAAAGGGCGCGCCTAAAATGATATTCATATTGATTTGTTTTTGTAAATTAATTTTAGTACTTACTACTTACGCCATCACAATATTACTATTTTAATATTGTTAATTAATTTTTTATAACCTAAGTCTAACATTACAAATGACATTAAAACTAAACTGAAATTGAATATTTAAAATTAGTTTTAAAAACTCAACAAATTATAATTTGAAATCAACTAAACAAAGCTCAAAAAGACCTTAAATTGAGCACAAAAAAAAAGGACCCAAAAAGATGTTGAATTGGACAAAAATGAAGGCCCAAAAGAAGTGGCCCAAACCAACCAAACCGGTCAGAATCGATCTGGCCGGTTTCGCCCCTCTATATCGGTCAGCTTCTGCTGATTTCCCCAGTGAAAAACCACCTGTCAATCGGTTTCGATTTTGGGCCAAAACAGAACTAACCGGTTCAGTTTTTACCCCTACACCAGTTGATATCATTGCAATGAATGTGGTTTTAAGTTGTGGGGATCCAGATCATGTTGCCCTTATACCATCTAGTTTTGCTATATTGCCTGATGGGCTTGACCTCAATGGTGGGGGCATTCTTAAGGTGAGGTCTGGTGGCTCTCTATTGACAGTAGCATTTTAGATCTTAGTTGATTCAATCTCATTGGCAAAACACTCTCTCGGATCAGTGGCTACAATAAACAATCCTATAAAGTGCATGGTTGAAAGGATCAAGTATGCAGTAATGTGTGAGAATTCATAATTCAAAAGACTTATTTATGGTGAACAAAATCTTTGCACTCCATTTTAAATTGAATCATGTAACATATATCGATAAAAATCACCAAAAATTAGTCTGATCTTTCCTATACATATATGATCTGGCATTATTGTTACTCTTAATACGTTATCATTCATGTTTTCATTACTGGCTATAGATCACAATAAAGGCCTAACTTTCTTTTACTCTTAAGTATGATCAATGCAACAAAAAGATCAAAAGAAGGAAAATTCCAAAACAGAGCAAAGAAGTCAAGTATGCATCTTACAATATCCTTACCTTGTGGTGTTTGTTAGGGATAGACAATTAATTAGGTGTATGTTTTTAATCACTTTTGTTAAGGACGTGTGACTTGTGATTTTAAGGCTATAAAGTTGTGTTTGTATATTTGTTAATAACTGTCATTACTTATGAGAGTAGTTTTAGGATTAACTTACTGAAATTTTATAATCTTAGTTTGGTAGTCCCTGTAACACCCGGACCCGGCCAAGCTCACTTTAAAAGATTCTTGGGTTTATAGTTATGAAAAGCTCATTTGAGATTTCAAGTAAATTATTATTATTATTATTATTATTATTATTATTATTATTATTATTATTATTATTTTCAATAGGTTTGATAATTAGATTTAAAATCTTTTAAACTGGATGAATCTTTACTCGAACAATTTATGGGACGAGTGTAAATTTTTTCGGTTGAGTTGAGACCCAAAACTTAAAGAAAAGGTCCATGTAATAACCCATACATGATCCAAGACGTGGCCCAAGTATTTTTTTTAAAGGCTTACGAGCCCAGGCCCATAGAACCGATTTCCAGACTCCACGTCGCACGGTACGCCACTTTCCATTTTCATGCATGTCCCTTCTCCCCTTTTCTTTGCATTTTATATGTTTCTACTTATAGCTTATATAAATGTTAAGCATCCACAACCCTAGAATAAGTACCGCTGCCCTCTTTTCATGCCCTCAACCATCCAAACTCCTCTAAGCATCACCTTCCTTTGTGAACCTTGGCTACCACCTCAACCGAGAGACAAACAACAGAAGACCACCCTATTCCTGCAACTCAAATTAGAACACATGCTTTCTCCACGTCGAACCACAACCCAGCCACCCACGGAGCTAGCTCTCTTTGTGTCTTCATTACCAACCCAGCACACGCAAAATCGTAGCCCAGCAACTCTTCCTCTCTACAAATAGCACACCACCCTCTAGCTCGGCCTCGACCCACCCAGTCGTGGCTCACCTAGCTGCCACACAAACCAACCTCCACAAGCCACTGCCCACGCCGTCCCAACTTCACCGCAGCTCAGTCCTCACACTTCCGTAAAGCCCCAATCCGCAAGTCTCAGTTGCGTTCAGCAGCCCCACCTCCCCGAAAACCAAACCAATCTAACTGCTCTTCCTCAGACCACCACCACGTCGAAGTCTCCTCCCTCTCAACCACCGTGCAAGGTCAAGAGCCTTCACAACACTGCCTTTCACCACTGTCACCCAGCCGTTGAAAAAAATACCACCCACGAACTCCTCTATTTTTAGCCACTCGAAATAGAGATCCCACCCACCGAACCACCGCACTGCACCAGCTGCTCCAAGTTTTCGCCACCCTCACAGAAAGGGACGCCAGACACTCACATGCCACCTCAATCCGTAGCAACCCCTCACGATGAGCCATTGCCGAAGCTTACACTACCTCTCCGTTCCTTTCTCTGGCTGTGCACAACTCTCTCTCTATCTTCGTTTCTCTCACTCATCTCTCTCTCAGTGCCCCGCTATCATGACCACTGTCGTCCACCGCTTAGCCCCTTTTCTCCGCAGCACGTTTCGCATCTCTCTCGATGAGCCTCCGTGCATTTAACAGTCTCTGTTTCTTTTTACAAATTACATTATTACCCTTCGAGTTACAAACTGTGTTAGTATGTTTTAAACTTTTAATATATACTAGGAGACTCGATTTTATTATGTTTACAGGAAACTTTTAAATAATTTTAACATGTTATGAAGTAGAGATTTATTTTTAAGAGTAAACATTAATAGTGTGGATTTATTTATACACTTTAGATATGATCTAGTTCATTAAATAACAATTGTGATTTAATTTAAGATATTTTGGTATAGTTATATGATCTAGTATTAAATTTATAGTTTGATTACAATAGTAAATAAGTTACAAGTTTTTTTATATTTTAGTCAAAGTTATTAGATGAGCTTTGATGATTTTAGAAAGAGATGATATATTTGAAGTTATGAGAATTTTAGGTCTTGAGAAATTAAAATAAGTTATTATAGAAGCGTAGGTTTAAATATCGAAATACATGTTCAAGTGAAATTTCTGGGAATTACGTGATTATTTTATAGGTGATGAGTAATAATTGTTCGGCATTTTTTTTTTATAGGAAAATTCTGTAAACTAAGAAGTTCAAATAAGTGGGATTCCTATGCTACATTTTGCATTAAATAAAATGATCTGAGGTAAATTTTAAAAAATATGTATGTTTTGTTATGAAAATAAATTTTGAAAACGACTTCAGTTATTTGTTCTGCATTACTCATAAAATTCTGTATGAGAAGAATGTATTTTCTATCATGACTAGTATAGACATGAGTTTATTTTGACATTTTGTTTCTAAATTGTGGAAAAGAGAGCTAATAAGAATTTTTGTGCATAAATTATATTTTTGTAATCTGATTCTGTTCTGTTCTGAAAATGTTCTATACTCTGATATGATATGATGTGATTTCTGAAACCTCTGGCATGACATTTTGTTTTTGTTCTGTTCTGATCTTACCACGGGTGTAAAATTATGGCCTCTGTTTGGGTTGATACCAACTTTTCTGTTCTGGTGCACCCACTTTGGAAACAAAGTGATTTTCTGCGTAGTCTTTCCTATGTGGAAGATTTACATTATGTTTCTACTCGGTTGGCCGCTCGGGTTTGCATAACCCTACCACGAGGGTTAAACATGAAATTCTGTTCTGATATGATGTGTTCAGTTATGCTATGCCAAGAAAAGTTTGAATAAGAATATTTTTAAACTTTCACTCTGATATTTTTTATAACATGTTCTGACTCTGAATTTCTAAAAATAAAAAGTGTTTTGTTCTACATTCTGAACTCTGTAAATACTCATGTTTGCTTACTGAGTTATTTATAACTCACCTCTTATCTCCATAATATGTTTCAGATATTTTTTATGCAACAACTAGAAGTTAGTAATAAGGAGTACTTGCGAGTTTTGTTGATCATAGAAGATTAAGTGCCTTAGGATATAAGGACTTTTTGGAGAGTCTTTTAGTAGTGTTGATATTTTATGTTGATTTGGTATTTTGAATAATGGATATTCCTAGTCTTTGTGGAAATGTTTATATATATATTTTAGGTACTTCTGATGTACTCTTATGTAGGAATATGAATATTTGTGTTGAACAAATTAGGTTAATATGTTATGGAGACTTTAGTTTATTTTAAAAGTGTTATTGGAAATAATTTTAAGTGACATGAGTTAACTCTCCGAATTCTCAGGGACGGGGCGTTACAGTCCCACTCCTTGGAATAGTAGACTGTGTTGTAGAGGAAGGTGAACATGATCTTAAAGTAGTACAGACAAACCTTAAAGAGTTGGATTGAAGTAGATGTATTCGCTAGTAGTGTCTGTTGTAATATTTTGAAAACTTGATGATTGTAAATATGTAATTAGTGGATCATACTTCTCTTAAGGACATGTGGCTTGTAATATTTATGGACATGGTCATGTAGACATTGTAAATGATAATAGTATTTTTTGTTAAAGACATTTGATTTGTAATGTAAATATCTTATAGTGAATTTGAAAGTTTTTGGATTTGGAGTATTTTCTCTGGTAGAATTTTTAATTTACCTATTTGTTACAATTATTAGCATATTGGTAGCAACATTCTAGATTGATGCGTATCTACTGTCATGAGCATAAGGGATGTGTAGCTATTGTTACATATCTCGACACCTTAACTCCTGTCAAATCCCAAAAGTGAGTGAAGGGCATGACACGCCTTACATCTGAAAGAGCTTAAATCAAATATAAGTGCACAGTAGACATCTTTCTCGAATAGGAATGATGCTCGAAAGCCAAGTCTGATCTGCTACCTTTCACTTATATCTACACGACACATCAAATTCAGAGTCTTGACACCTCATAACTTTATTGATAATGCATAACATTATTGCATAAAACATAACTTTTTTTATGAAATCCCTTTTGTGTGATTGGTGTGAAAATTTCTAAGTTAATTAAGAAGAATCAATACGCTCGAACTTAGGAGGGATAAATGTCTCTGGTCGAAGTGGACACGTTTGGACTTAGAGGGGATAAATGTCTCAAGTCTAGTGAAGGTAAAGAGACTCAGTGGGTATAAATGTCTTTAGATATAAAGGTCTCTAATCGAGGGGACGCTTTAGGACTTAGAATGTATAAATGTCTCGAGTCCAGAACATAAAGAGATTCAAAGATATCTTTGAGAATAAAGATCTCTAGTCTAGTGAACCCACTCAGACTTGGAGGATATAAATGTTTCAAGTCCAACGGTTGCCTCTCAACTGATAGAGGTTAGAGAACTTTTAAGGTGAAAGATGTTTTTAAAACTTTGTAGTTCTTGAGACGGTATCACAATTTCAAATCATTGACTGTGGAAGATACAGCATGGTGTGAATTCAAGGCTATAAAGTTGCATTTTCATATTTGTTAATAACTGTCATTACTTGATATCATCAGTGTAATTTTAGGACTAACTTATTGAGATTTATAATCTTACTATGGTAGTCATACTGCAGTCTCGCTCTTCAAAGCCATAGAATGTGTTGCATATGACTCTAAGCGTGACCTTGAAGGAGTATGAACAAACCTTGAGGAGTTGGATTGAAGTAGTTGTTGCGAGCTCACAGTGTCTGTTATAATATTTTGAAGACTTGATGATTATAAACCTGTATTTAGTGGGCAATGTTTCTGTTAAGGACATATGACTTGTAATATTTGTGGACATGATCATGTACACATTGTAAATGGTGATAGTGTTTTCTGTTAAAAGGATGTATGGCTTGTAATGTACATATTTTTTTGGTGATTATGAAAGTTTTTGGATTGAGATGTATTTTTTCTAGTATAATTTTTAATTTACCTTTCTGCTGCAATTATTAGCATATTGTTAGTAGCATTCTAGATTCATGCATATCTACTAGCATGATCATAAGGAGTGTGTAACTATTATTACATATCCCGACCCCTCGACTTCTATCAAATCTCAAGCAGAGGTTGATGACATCTCACACCTTATGAAAGCTTGAATCAGATAGTTATATTTGTAGTTATTTAACAAAAAGAATAATAATTAATTTTGGCCATTTCGGCTGAAATTTGCATTCTAGACTATATTCCATTATGGACTATTTTAATACCACTTTTATAGTTTTCTTGATATAGGATGACATTTTTGTAAATTTCACATTTAACGACATTCATGTAATTTTAAAATTTGAAACTCATTATGTAATTTTAATTATTTTATAACTTTAATATGTCCTCTCATTCTCTATTTTTTAAATCTCATTATTTTAAATAATTTCTCACTTCTTTTTTTTCTTTCTTTATTTTTATTTTTTCGTGTCTCAACTCAAGTTTGTGATTTTTTTTTAATTTTTTCAGTGTATATTCATTTTATAAATCTATAATCTTCTGTTCCAATACTTAAGCCAGAAAGATCACCAAAACGAGATTTAAAATATTGCTCATAAGTCCTAATTTTATGTAAAAATAAACATACAAGTATAATTCAAAAAATTAAAAATGGATATCTATATATATAGATATATGTTGTGTGTGTGTGTACATTTCAAATATCTTAACAAGTTGGCAATATGGATTCTTGCCTATTTTGAAGTGGATTTACATGCATTTCAATAAAAGTTGGGATTGTGATAGAAATTCAAATTACCATGAGCATCTATATTTTTTCATAAATCCATCTAAACTAAGAGTAAAAGTTTTAAAAGATTATCCAAATCCTGACACCACATAAGGGGAAAAGATAAAGGACTTGAGGTATGAAAATCATGTAATGTTGGGCTAGTTACCCACAAATATTGGACCGCTAGTAAGTCACCTTTGCTTTCTCACTCTTTTATTTTTTTGCTTTTGTTTTTGTCAATTTTTCACTTTCATTGTTTGTGTTTCTTCGTTCCTCGACCTAGCATTTGTTTTTTTTTTTTTTCTACTTGTAGTTGTTGCTAGCATTGTCCCTGACGTCGTCATCGGAAGTTATAGTCCCCGTCGTTAGAGCCCTCGTCACCAGAAAGTATACACAAGATGCTCTCTCTATCAAGCACTATCTCTATGTCTTTATCATATTCCTGCGTATGATATAGTATAAACATGAATGTTGTCCCTAGAGAATACATTGAATTGAATGTGAATTTTATTGCCTTCATTTTTACTTGCACTCATTATCCCCATCGTGCTTTAACCTCTGCACTTTTTTAGTCATGGTCCTATATTTGTATTCTAGTTCCCTGTAGTGTGTTTTATGTGTATGAAAGCATCTGAAACAATCTGTATGAAACCATTTGTATAATACGAGTGTCAAAAATAATTTTAGTTATATAAAACTATATGCATAAAGTGTGTAAGAGATTTCGGGTGATTCGAGTGTCCAAAAATTTACTTTTTTGGGGCCACATCAGTTTTGTATAACACTGATTTTGAGAGCCACATCCAAAATATAGTTACTTATATATTGTTTTGTTTGAGAGTCATGTCCAAAATATTGTTTTTGTTTGGAAGCCACATCCAAAACATACTTGTATAACTATATATATTGTTTAACTTATAATTTCTTTTTTTGGTTATCTCATAGCTATAATCAAGATGTAACCGAGTCAATTGATATTTTTTGAGGAAGAACACGATAGTGAAGATTTTTCTATTCCACGAGGTTAGACGTTAATTATCAATTTTTTAATGGCATTGTTTCCTTAAATTGTTGTATGATCTCGTTATAGATTTTTAACTATATCATGGACTCTTTTTATGTTTTGATTAATGTAGACCAACAAGAGCAAGCTGGATCTCAGTATACTGACAATCAAAAGGTTGAAGAACTGGAAGTTGATATATATTTAGGACTCAACAAGATGTTATTGAATATTCCAAAAAGTATGCCAAACAAGAAGGCTTTGGAGCGTTGAAAAGAACATCAACTACTGAAAATTATGGAAAAGTAAAATACTTCACCAAAGCGAAGCAGTCTCCATCATAAACCAAGAAGCAAATCATCGAACATTGACCAGTCAAGACCGATAGGGGGGATAGATTGCAAGGCTAAAATTAATGCAAATTAAACAGTTGTGGAAGGTATCAATATCCACTATCGTCCTTGAACACAATCATGTTGTGAGCCCTAGTAAGGCAAGACATATTGCTTGCCATAAAAAATTAGCAAGTTAGTCAAAAAAAAAAAAAGAATTGAGATGAAGGATAAAACAGAAATCCGTCTGGCTAAAAATTACAAAACTAGGGTGATTGAAGTGGGTGGATATGAAAATCTCACGTTAAGAGAAAAAGTGTGCAGGAATCATATCAATAAAGTTCGGAATGAGTTACTTGTTGAAGGAGACACAAAGCCATTTAGCAACTATTTAGTACGGCAGCAAGAGAAAAAAAAATGCTTTTCTATGTTATGGATCTAGATAATAATTCGATGTTAAGAAATGTGTTTTGGGCGAATACTCGAAGTTGGATAACATATGAGTCATTTGGAGATATTATACGTTTGACACAATGTATATAACAAATAAATATAAAATGTCATTCGCCCCTTTTGTGAGAGTCAACCACCATGGCTAGTCGATACTCTTTGGATGTGACTTCATATCAAACGAGGACACAAATACATTTGTATGGTTGTTCGAATCATGGTTGAGGTGTATGTTAAGATAGGCTCCTAATGATATTATAACCAACCAAGATAGGGCAATGCAAGCAGCAATTGTAAGAATTTTTCCAAAGGTCAAGCATAGATTATGTTTATAGAATATTTTATGTAAAATACTTCACAAACTTGGATCTTATTCACAATATAAAAACTATAAAGGTCATTTATTAGATTGTATCTATGACTCTTGGAGCTGTGAAGAATTTGAACAAAGGTGACACGACATCGTTCAAATCAATAGTTTAACAGATAGTGCTCGGTTGAGTAAGTTGAATGATAAACGGCATCAATGGGTACGTGCATATGTGAAAGGTACGTCTTGGGTTGGAATGTCCACAACCGAGCGTAGCGAGAGTATGAATGCATTTTCTTATGGCTATGTAGATGCTACTACACCGTTGAAGAAATTTATTGGACACTATGATAATGCTTTAACTAGGATGGTCAAGAATGAAATAATAGCAGATGTCAGTTTATTCCAACAAAAGATCCCTTGCATTACAATCCATGCAATTGAGAAACAATTTGAAGAGGCATACACGAACGCCAAGTTTAAAGAGGTCCAAATAGAGTTTGAGGGATTATGAATTGCTTGTCTTTCCTAACAAAAATTGAAGGCATAATATCAACGTACGAAGTTGTAAACCACTTGAGCATTTATGATTATATTGTAAAATAGGTGAAATGCTATGTATACTTCAATGATGATGAATGTGAGGTGATGTGCACATGTAGACTATTCGAATTCAGGAAGATTTTATGTAGGCATACACTCATTGTATTCACCATGTGGAAGAATATCGTGTAGTTGCCATCCGAGTATGTCTTGATCAATGGAGGAAGGATTTGAAAATAAAGTATACCATCATAAAGAGAAGTTATGATGACCTCCACTAGTTGTGTTAGGGGTGGGCAAAAACTCCAGCGACTCTGACTCTAGCGACACCCACTCCAACTCCGGCGGAGTCGAAATAATTGAAATTCGAAGTCTGAGTTGGAGCTGACATCGACTTCAACTTCCGATCTCTGACTAATATCTATTCTCTTTATTCGCTGTATTTTTATTTCCTCCACTACCTTAATGTTTACCATTCTCC
This sequence comes from Pterocarya stenoptera, assembly GCA_003123785.1. NCBI lineage: Eukaryota > Viridiplantae > Streptophyta > Magnoliopsida > Fagales > Juglandaceae > Pterocarya > Pterocarya stenoptera. The sequence goes on along the minus strand of QEOT01003686.1, from coordinate 39,855 downwards.
TAATAAAGAAATAAAAGTGCTCGTTTTCCTATGAATGTTTCACCTTTTTTTCACTTATGTTAATCTTGTAGTTTGACTTTCAAATCCTTTCTTTTATTCGCATAATTTATTGTTTCTAATCTTTGTATTCTTATTCAACTGAAACAACTTTAATTATAAAAAATAAAAGTACTCTAACACCATCCATTCGCTTTACTACCTAATGGCTAATGATGAACCAACATAACATTAACACAATGCTTTTTATCTAAAGTTCTGGAGCAACACAGCATTTGTTTCACTTTTGGTTCCTCGGTAAGCATAACTTGAAAGATGGAAAGCACATTGAAAAGTCTTTAATTTTTTAATCACTCGAGTCTTGAGCCTCTCTGCCTTTGGCTTCAAATCATCGTTGTTTTCTTTATTTATTTATTTTTATTATTTTTGGTTCTGATACATGCATGTCTAGTTTTATAATCGATGTTAGCTTCGAAATACCATTCTCGTTCACTTTTTATAGTGTATGTGAAAATTAGTTTTTGAAAGATAGACTCCATAAAAGCAAACAAAGAAATAAGAAGACTGAGAGGAGACTCGGTGTTGAGGCTTGGAGCAGTTGAGAGTCTTGAGACCGACGACGAAAAACTGCCATGATTGAAGAGGAGGTGGGATTGGCACCGTTCAACGATGACACAAACACGAATGACCAAGCTCTCTCTCTCTCTCTCTCTTCCCCCCCCCCCAACGCTCTGCCTCTCAAACTCCAACTCTGACAACTCTGATCGGAGTTGGAGTAGAAGGCCAACTTTGACTCCAGAATTGGGCTTTCCGAATCTGTCGGAGCCCAACCCTAAACTGTGTATTTTTATTTTTTTATTTTTTAGTGGTCCACAAGTGAAGAAAATACGTATTGTAGTTGGGAGTCAAGATAGTATTCTTACCCAATCATGATAACAATGCTGGAACATACTTGAGAGTGATTTTGGGATTTGAATGTGATTTTGTTTGCATTGGGTCTTCGATATTAGTATGGATCATTAATTCTTTGCTTAAGTTTTTTTCTTTTTACTTTTTGAGAAAACCCATCCGTTGAAAGCAAGGTGTTACACTATATTTTCTTGTTTGATCAGAAAACTCATCCACTACATTTTCATTTTGTCCATCCATAAAAGAAACAAATCATTCAAGGTAAACCGATCAATAAAAATTTTATTCAATCTCTCTTCATTACATTAATCTTACAAATTTCATACTGAAGTTTTTTCATGAAACTTGATCTTAAATAAAACACAGACTATGAAAGAAAAATCATTCCAAACAAGTATATACACAACATTGGATCAAAATGGACTGCTCCTCATTAATCTACATCATCATATAAAGAATAGAAGTAGCTGTTTTACAATCGGCAGCAGGCAACCCTTGGAAGTCCCCCTGCAATCAATCCAAAGTTGCCTAACTCAAATAAACCAATATTGAACCCTAGATTGTATATACCTTATGAAAGGGGAGGAGATGATGGTCAGGTCAGGGTTAATGGAGAGATTATATATTAATTACTAGAATTACATAAACAAAATCACAGAAAATGCTAGTCATCAAAGAAATCGCAGAAAAGAAAAAACATGCGCATTCTTATTGGTCTATGCATACAATGACAATGATAATGACAATAATGATGTTAGTTTGGGCCAATCTAGAATAAACTAGAAACAATTTATAGCAAATGTTAGCCATCAATAATATGAAAATATACCCATCAACCGCTAGCCATCAAGAAGTCATAGTATAAACAATTGCTAGCCATCAAGAAATAGCAAAAATGCTAGCCATCGACCGAAACTAGTCAAAATGTGTCATCAATACTTCAAAAAGACACCCAACATAAAAAATCTATATCTCAATCTTAATCCAAAATCCAGTCACAAACTCAGCTATGGTGGAGTTACCTATGTTGGACAAGCCTAACCGATCAATTGAGGAAGCCTAATTTCTGATGTTAGGGCGCAATGAAAGTTAGGGCAACTCGAATGTGGAAAAAAGGAGAGATACCTGGCATTAGAGAGGGCTGCCGGCTTCCTCTGTTAGCTATAGTTGTGGCAATAGGTTACTGTGAAGTCTCTTGCGGGTCTGGGACGGGAAAGGAGGAGAGGGATGGGTAGCAGGGGAAGCGTTTTCTTGTTACCCATCCACGTGGGACACTACTACGTCAATTTGTGAGATCCATTTGTCTCTATCAATTAATTTAAGAACCTCGATAATAGTATCTCAATCAAACAATTGATGGACACTAAAAAATTAATTTATATTTCTTTTATGTTTTACTTTTATCAAATGTTACAGTTTGATAAAGATAAAAAAAAAAAAAAACAATAAAAACTTATTTGCCTAAATAATAGTACACAATAAGGTTCAAAAAAATGGTTCAATTCAATCGACTTAAATTGAGTCAGTAAAAAATAAAATCAATTTTAGTAAATTTTTTTAATCATTCATTGAATTGCTTCAATCGACCAATATAGGTCAATTCAAACCCATTCCAGCTAATTTTAGACTGATTTGAACAATTAAAAATTGTATTTAGTTAAAGTTGTATATCAACTATTTTTTTTTCTTGTATAACAATATGACAGAACTAACATTTTTTTTTATCATTGTATTAAATAAGAATTGCAAATAAATTGAAAGATAAAACAATATATTAACTTTTTCATCATTGTATTCAATAAGAATCGTATAAAAATTGAAAGATTAAACATATAATTATTTATTTCCTTTAGTTGAATAAAAAATTAGGAGATAAATGAGTATTTTGTATTAAATTTGTGATTGTGTATAAAATATTACATTTGTCACATGTTTATAACTTAATGAGTTTTATCTTTTTCGTAGACGAGGCAAAAAAATGTCGACAATTGAGGTTTAATACATAAATTACATGTTTATTGAAATTATTTAGATTCATACTATATATTTATTGAAACTAATCAATGAATTTGAATTGCATTGTATATAATTTTTTGAGTAATATTAGATATAGTGGTAGAAAGCGCAAGCTTCGTACAACCCTTTTGACAAAGAATGAGATCTACTATTAAAAAATTAATTTTTTATTATATAGGTCCCGTATTTATTAATTTTTTTTTTTAAAATGATTACACAACGCTTACGTATTCTACGATTGAAAATATATCAATTCTCTTATTTTTAATACTTTTTATCAGTATTCAAATAACCAATTTAAAATTGTCATAAATCACCCAATTTATCGAATTGGTAAGCGCCGCATACTCATTTAAAAAACAGACAATGCTACAGCCTCCAGCACCCCCGCTGGGGGCTCCCACTTGGAGCTCCCGCTGGGAGCTAGCATTGTTTTATGATGTGTTTTTTTTTAAGTTGTTTTTAAATAAATTTTTTAATATTTTTAAAAAATAAAATAAATTTAGAATATCATTAAAAAATACTTCTTTAATTAGAAAGTAAAAAAAAATCATTAAAAAACAATTTCTTAATCATTAAGTAAAATAAAAAATTTACTTCATGATTAAGAAAGTATTTTTAACAATATTTAAAAATTTTTTTTAAAATATTTAAAATTATTAAAAAATTTTATATAAAAAAAAGTTTAAAAACACACACACAAAAACACATGCCCCAGCAAGACATCTAGTATTTTTCTTAAAACAAAAAAAAAAATGTAAATATGAAATTTATATAAAAAATAAATTCCTCTGATATGCGAAGCTTGTCAATCCATAACTGTTTCTAACGTTATACTCAAAATGCCTTTTAGCACACAGAATCATTTATAACTACGCTGAGTCAGATATATGCATTAAAAAACGAGTTCTATTCATCGGGCGGCCCACAACAATCCAACGACTTTAATCGCGAGGTCCTTTTCTCGACGGCACTCGTAGTTTCCTTCCATTGCATGCGTGTTATTGGCGGATTAGTCCACGTATACAAGCTACCCACCAATTGCAAAGCTCCACTCATGATTCCTACATCCTAACCGTTCATGAAGATGACCACCTTTACGTCTAAAGTCTCGATCTCTCATCTTCCAAAATGGAATCACGATACACACTTGTATACGAGAAGCACAGGATCCTTGCTCCTGATCGGGAACTACCAGTAGCTTAACAGAAGAAACAATCAAACAAGCAGCAGAGAGGACTTGGAGAAAAGAGATTTGGAAGGGAAGGGAGAATAGAGAAAAAAGAGCTACGAAAATGTCAGAGCGTGAGAGACTCTAGAGAAAAGGAAAGTGGGAGAGACAGGCAGAATCGCTATGATGATGCACAACGGGAACAACGGCTACGGAAACGGGGTGATGGCGTCGGCATCTACGACGACGTCCACGGCCATGACGTCGTCTCCATCGGCGACAAATACGCAATCTCAGGCGCTGAAGACGTACTTCAAGACTCCAGAGGGACGGTACAAGCTCCATTACGAGAAGACTCACCCCCCTGGTCTCCTCCCTTTTTCACACGGCAAATCCATTTCTCAGGTCGGGCTTTCTTTTTATTTTTCTTTTCGATGTTTCTTTTTCAGTGAGATAATTTTGGGATTAGAAAAGAAAGGAAAGAAAAGGAAGATTTTGAAGGTTAGTGCCATTAGTTGTGGTAGAATCCTTGGGGTTACAAAGATGTACCATTCTGATCATGAATTTCCTTACTGGTTTTCGTTCGGATACTAAGAGAATTTAGGAAAATTTCATTTGAACAAGATTTTGATAATCGGTAAGTTCTTTGCTGCCCTGGTTCCCTGATGTCTACTTCACCATTCGCTAATTCGAAATGAATTCATTTGAATGGATAATCGTTTTCCTTATCACGCTTCTAGGTTACAGAGTTCTTTAATTTCAACTTATAGTTTATTTCTTTTTTCAGCGATAAAATAAGAAATAAATTTCTATCCGACGTTCAAATAATTGAAGTCTGGTATGTGATTTTCAGATAACTCTAGCGCACGTCAAGGAAAAGCCTGCACAGGTTGGGGCCGCACCAAGCTCGATTGCAAGTACAAGCAGCGGAGTGAGATATGCTGCTGCAAGGCTCTTAGGGGTCGGGGGTGGAAATGGTGGCCGCCCGCCTAGTTTTGTAGGAGGGAATGGCGCAAGTAAAGCTGCTAATGTAACTAGTAGAAGTAGTTCATTGGCAGGGTCAAATGGTAGTCATTCTATGCTTCCTTCAAATTACGATGGTAAAGGAACCTATTTGATATTCAATGTTGGGGATACCTTGTTTTTCAGCGACCTCAATTCGCCAGATAAGGTAATAGGCATCCATAGGGCTGTGGTATTTGGAGATATTTGGGTGTCTGGTTTGGAATTTATGCTGATGGTAAGATTTTTTGTTTTCAGGATCCTATAAAATCGATACATTTTAGCAATTCAAACCCTATCTGCCATGCATTTGATCCTGAAGCCAAGGATGGACATGACTTGTTAATAGGATTGTACCCTGGAGATGGTAAAAGTTTTTTTTTTAATGATTTATTCATCATTATGCAAAGAAGAAGATTCTGACCTGCTTATTTTTCATGTTATTGTAGTCTACTCAATATCTTTGAGACAACAATTGCAAGATGTTGGAAAGAAGCTTGTTGGGGCACAACATTATAACAAAGAAGGTTCAGTCAGTAACAGGCAAGACTGTTTTATCATCAGTTTGTTTCCTTTTTCTCTTTTGCCATGTTTTCTGGTCTCTCAATCTCAAAACGTGCCTATGTTAGAGCTTCCTTTATAGGGCACACAACTTTTTCTTCCATGTTAAGCACTTCTCTTTTTTCTTCCTCTTTCTTTTGATGAACTCAGTTCAGATGGTCATGTAAGATTGGCATTAAGTTCGATATAATTGAAGTATCATTGATAGGATTTTCATCAATACAAAGGAATAGTTTATGGGAAGTCGTCAATTCTGATTAGCGATAGATACATCAATGAAAAATAGTTTTTTTTTCAAGCTCTATCAGCCGGTGTAGTATTCTTGTAGGCTTCGGATCCATTGGTTGTCAATGGGCGCTAAAATTTTTAGTTCTGAAATTTTAACTGAAGACTTTCCATCACTAATCCAACATCGTGCTGATTTCTGGAGGACCTTTGTCCTTTGCAAGCTTCATTTCCATACATCTCTCTTTTTTAGCATTACAATGTCTTCTTCTTTTAGGCGAATTGGAGGAATCTCATCTACATTGTAGTTGAAATTTCTTTGAGGTGGCGTTATGAATAAATGGTTTGGGTAAAGAACTCATTCTGTCTCATTCAGATGAAGTAAAGTTGGCAGAAGATGACAGAAAAAACGGACTGTCAATTGCAGCACAAGTTTAATTGAGGGGACCTCATCTGTAAGGATGCAACCTGATACCGTCAAGATGCAACCTAGTGATCTAAGTGGACTTGGGATGAGCTGTAGTCTCGAACATCCTGAATTCTATTCTGCCCTAGATTCCCATAATTTCTACGGGGGAGGGTGGGATACCCCATTTTGATAAGTGTAAGTGGTATATGGAATCTCACATTGCTTGGGAATGAGAAGTTATTGCTCTTTATAATGTTCCAATAGAACTCCAATTATATCATTGACTAGTTCTTTTGGAGAATAGGCCATATGCCTTGAGCTTCCATTGGGGCTTTAGAAATGGTATCAAAGCCTATCCCAACTAGAAATGTGGGACTTAATCCGTGCTACCTATGGCGGATTGGCCCGATGAGGACGTCGGGAATATAATGGGGGAGATTGTGATAGCCAATTTTGATAAAGGGTAGGTGGTGTATGGGATCTCACATTGCTTGGGAAGGAGAAGTTCTTGCTCTTTATAATGCTCCAATTATATCATTGACTAGTTCTTCTCAAAGTTGTTTTTTTAATGCAGTGAATTTTCGTTCTGTTGAATCTTTTAATCTATGTGGAAGTACAAAATTCTAAGATATTTATGTGGTGTATTGTAGTTTGGGTCCTGTTGTGAATGGATAATAGGTTGGTACATTTTTTTTTCTAGGTTTTGCGAATAAGTCTATATAAGGGGGGTGACTGGAGAATGTAACTTTGGGGTCGCAAGTTGTGGCATTGTTTATAATGTCATGGTAAAAATGCTCATGCATGTGTGTGTATTTACGTTTGTATGTTTGAATGTGTGCACATGTATGTTTGTCTGATGTGGTTACTAGTCTGAATGTGTGAACTAACTAGTTGTTTTTAGCAGTCGATGCACCAGTGTTGCATGGGTTCCAAAGGGTGATGGTGCTTTTGTTGTTGCNAAATATTTAAAATTATTAAAAAATTTTATATAAAAAAAAATTTAAAAACACACACACAAAAACACATGCCCCAGCAAGACATCTAGTATTTTTCTTAAAACAAAAAAAAAAATGTAAATATGAAATTTATATAAAAAATAAATTCCTCTGATATGCGAAGCTTGTCAATCCATAACTGTTTCTAACGTTATACTCAAAATGCCTTTTAGCACACAGAATCATTTATAACTACGCTGAGTCAGATATATACATTAAAAAACGAGTTCTATTCATCGGGCGGCCCACAACAATCCAACGACTTTAATCGCGAGTTCCTTTTCTCGACGGCACTCGTAGTTTCCTTCCATTGCATGCGTGTTATTTGCGGATTAGTCCACGTATACAAGCTACCCACCAATTGCAAAGCTCCACTCATGATTCCTACATCCTAACCGTTCATGAAGATGACCACCTTTACGTCTAAAGTCTCGATCTCTCATCTTCCAAAATGGAATCACGATACACACTTGTATACGAAAAGCACAGGATCCTTGCTCCTGATCGGGAACTACCAGTAGCTTAACAGAAGAAACAATCAAACAAGCAGCAGAGACTTGGAGAAAAGAGATTTGGAAGGGAAGGGAGAATAGAGAAAAAAGAGCTACGAAAATGTCAGAGCGTGAGAGACTCTAGAGAAAAGGAAAGTGGGAGAGACAGGCAGAATCGCTATGATGATGCACAACGGGAACAACGGCTACGGAAACGGGGTGATGGCGTCGGCATCTACGACGACGTCCACGGCCATGACGTCGTCTCCATCGGCGACAAATGCGCAATCTCAGGCGCTGAAGACGTACTTCAAGACTCCAGAGGGACGGTACAAGCTCCATTACGAGAAGACTCACCCCCCTGGTCTCCTCCCTTTTTCACACGGCAAATCCATTTCTCAGGTCGGGCTTTCTTTTTATTTTTCTTTTCGATGTTTCTTTTTCAGTGAGATAATTTTGGGATTAGAAAAGAAAGGAAAGAAAAGGAAGATTTTGAAGGTTAGTGCCATTAGTTGTGGTAGAATCCTTGGGGTTACAAAGATGTACCATTCTGATCATGAATTTCCTTACTGGTTTTCGTTCGGATACTAAGAGAATTTAGGAAAATTTCATTTGAACAAGATTTTGATAATCGGTAAGTTCTTTGCTGCCCTGGTTCCCTGATGTCTACTTCACCATTCGCTAATTCGAAATGAATTCATTTGAATGGATAATCGTTTTCCTTATCACGCTTCTAGGTTACAGAGTTCTTTAATTTCAACTTATAGTTTATTTCTTTTTTCAGCGATAAAATAAGAAATAAATTTCTATCCGACGTTCAAATAATTGAAGTCTGGTATGTGATTTTCAGATAACTCTAGCGCACGTCAAGGAAAAGCCTGCACAGGTTGGGGCCGCACCAAGCTCGATTGCAAGTACAAGCAGCGGAGTGAGATATGCTGCTGCAAGGCTCTTAGGGGTCGGGGGTGGAAATGGTGGCCGCCCGCCTAGTTTTGTAGGAGGGAATGGCGCAAGTAAAGCTGCTAATGTAACTAGTAGAAGTAGTTCATTGGCAGGGTCAAATGGTAGTCATTCTATGCTTCCTTCAAATTACGATGGTAAAGGAACCTATTTGATATTCAATGTTGGGGATACCTTGTTTTTCAGCGACCTCAATTCGCCAGATAAGGTAATAGGCATCCATAGGGCTGTGGTATTTGGAGATATTTGGGTGTCTGGTTTGGAATTTATGCTGATGGTAAGATTTTTTGTTTTCAGGATCCTATAAAATCGATACATTTTAGCAATTCAAACCCTATCTGCCATGCATTTGATCCTGAAGCCAAGGATGGACATGACTTGTTAATAGGATTGTACCCTGGAGATGGTAAAAGTTTTTTTTTTAATGATTTATTCATCATTATGCAAAGAAGAAGATTCTGACCTGCTTATTTTTCATGTTATTGTAGTCTACTCAATATCTTTGAGACAACAATTGCAAGATGTTGGAAAGAAGCTTGTTGGGGCACAACATTATAACAAAGAAGGTTCAGTCAGTAACAGGCAAGACTGTTTTATCATCAGTTTGTTTCCTTTTTCTCTTTTGCCATGTTTTCTGGTCTCTCAATCTCAAAACGTGCCTATGTTAGAGCTTCCTTTATAGGGCACACAACTTTTTCTTCCATGTTAAGCACTTCTCTTTTTTCTTCCTCTTTCTTTTGATGAACTCAGTTCAGATGGTCATGTAAGATTGGCATTAAGTTCGATATAATTGAAGTATCATTGATAGGATTTTCATCAATACAAAGGAATAGTTTATGGGAAGTCGTCAATTCTGATTAGCGATAGATACATCAATGAAAAATAGTTTTTTTTTCAAGCTCTATCAGCCGGTGTAGTATTCTTGTAGGCTTCGGATCCATTGGTTGTCAATGGGCGCTAAAATTTTTAGTTCTGAAATTTTAACTGAAGACTTTCCATCACTAATCCAACATCGTGCTGATTTCTGGAGGACCTTTGTCCTTTG
>QEOT01003686.1:0-12651 GCA_003123785.1 Pterocarya stenoptera | reverse complement strand
GTAGTATGTACAATACATTTATGATCGTCGTATGCGGTCCTCATCATGCCTACTCTCCTTCGTTTCGACCTGGTCTTGTTCATTGGAATAGTGTACGTGACCATTGCTATATCGCCCAGTAAGCATCTCCCACTTTTTCTCGTATTGATTCATCCATGGCCTTTAGTTGTTTTCTTAGGTCTTCTTAAGGCATTCCCTTGACGCATTCTCCTCTTTTAACCCTAGTCTAGTGGTGAGAGCGATCAGTGTGTCTTTAGCATTCACAAAATCATATGCCCAATCCATAAACACTTGTAAAGTGATGGGGTTTTTCTTGCCAACTCGGTCATGAAAAGACTCCTCGGCCAGATTCCTCCGAGCAATGCAGCCAACATGATTTTTTCATTTTGGTTGTCAGCTATCATTCTTTCCTTATTGAACCGCACCAAGTACGCCTTCAGACTCTCATCTTCCTTCTATTTCACAGTCACCAGGTACATCGCCAGCTGTCTCCTTCGCCGACTAGCCATAAACTGGGTGATGAACTGTGTGCCAAGTTCTTCAAAATTTTCAATGGAGCCCAGCCGCAATGCTCCTAACCATCCCCGAGCTGCTCCATTCAATGTCAGGGGAAAGGCTACCTCTCCCGGGAATCCATAGAGAGTCATGTGGGCCTTAAAGGTTTCCAAGTATTCCATCGAATCCTTGGAGTCGTTGTACATGTCTATCGATAGGACCTTGAACTTTGGTGGAGGCGGTAATGCCATGATCTCCAAAGTGTAGGGCAAGTTAGTGTTGGTTAACAACTGGTCAACCGAAGATGATGTCCCTATCTTTTTGGCCATTTATTCATACTTATCCATCAAGCTGTGCAAGTCGTGGTGCAGTTTCTTCATATCCTTGTCCTCCTGGTGGGCCTTACTGGCACCCGCATTGCGTGCCTCCATCTCCACCATGTCAGCTTGACTGGGTGTCGTGTCTTCTCATGGTGGTCCATTTTTCGCCTTAAGGGCCTCATTCTCCTTTCACAGCGAGTCAACCTCTGTGGTGAGTTTCTTTACTATCTCTTCCATTTCTGCAAGTCTTCCCTCCATGTTTTGCGAAGTCTCCTCTTGATCTTTAGTTCCCTGAGATCGAATAGTGGTGGGCATGTGAAAAGCATGCTGATTATGAGATATTAGAGATCCCACAAACGGCGTCAACTGTTAATCAGGACGTATTTCACCGCTTGGCACTCTCAATCTCCTACAACCAAAAAGTAAGAGGTCTTGGGGGTGGTAAAGGGAACCCTCTGATGCCTAAGTCAGTAACGATAAGAGTAATCTTAAAGCCAATCAATGTTCTAGCCTTGTTAACGTACCTGGCCTCTTTAAATAAAGACTTTGCCTTCTTCTGATCCTTTGGGTTTAACTGACTTATCTGTTATTTGAAACTTGAATTCTCGTTCCTCAGAGTTATCTATCTATTTGAGTGGATAAACACCCTTAACAACGCTGGGATAGTTGGCGGGCACTCTCTTTATCGATTCAGCCTGAACCATATCGGGTCAGGTGGGTATTTAGGCCTCAGGTGTCTTGTTGGGCCATAGAGGTCCAGGCCCAGGAAACAGTACCCTACGAGCCTTTGGGAGTATTGGAGCCCTTCCACTTGTTAATTCATAATTTTGTCGATTAATTACGTAGAATAAACAAAACTTAATCAGCATGCACCTTGTCCTCTTGTCATTGGGTGTACTGTTCCATAGATGCTTAAAGTATGAACACATATAAATATATATATATATACACATATACATATACACACACTCCATCATTGTCAACTAGTGCTTTGTGTCATAGAGGAAAGGAATATATATGCAACGCATTAATTTTAAAGAAATGAATGAAACCAAAGTCCTTAATGCTTATCCATAAACCAGACAGAAGAAGACGAACTTAACGAAAGAGGCTTGAGAGAAACGGATGGTACAATTAATACAGAAACTAAATTAATTAAGTGCATGCGTAGTGATCCATGCATTTGTTTGCAATATCCTTTTCATTTGGAAGTTGAATAAACAAAAGTTGTTCACTGCAGGCAACGTCCTTTGAGCAATTGAAAAAAAGGGCAATAATTAAACAAAAATATTCATCATTTTCACAATGGAAAAGGTTTGTAGATCAGAACAAGGCCGGCAAATTATATGTACTTTTATGTTTAATGTATCATGACCCTCTCGATTTTTCGATCTTTCTCACTACAAGAAAAATGCTTATATGTGGTCAGTTATTTACGATTAAAATGATCATGTCTTATGAAAATGAGTTTGTTCTCGTAGCAAATAATCATCTTCATCGTAAATAACTCGTCATAAATATCGATTTTTCTTGCAATATTGATACAACTCATGAAAAATCAGGCTTGTTTTAGTCTGTAGGAGTTGTGTTAGAATATTTGCGAGTCTTTTATAGATGGCATATATGCATTAACTTACTTGATCTTTCTTTTTGTATTAATTTGAATGTTTAAACTTTAAACAAGATCACCTCATAGGAGACGGCCAAGACTTCCACGTTGACTGGATCTAGCTAGCTAAAGGATCATTAGCTTTGCTTTTATCTATTCCAATGCTAATACTCTGAACGATCATTCGTTACGTATGTATATATAAAAAATAAGCGCATGCACCAAACGAAAGTGAAATGTTATAAGAGGGTACACGAGTAGAGTCACCCACTAATGTTGGGAAAGGAATTAGAAACATTGAAGCACTATGCCTCTATAAGTACATGTAATTAAGCTGAACCATTCGTCTCGATCTCCAACTCTCATCGTTGCACAACTTCACCCGCCAACATTTGCTCTCAAATGGCAAACCTAGTTTTAGTGTTGCTTCCCCTTTTCCTCATTATCAACATCATCTCCCTCCCTCTCCCTGCACGAGCTATATCCTCATGCAACGGCCCATGCAAATCCCTCGACGACTGCACCGGCCAACTCATTTGCATCGAGGGTAAGTGCAATGATGACCCTGATCAGGTTGGCAACAACATATGCAAGGGCTCCCGGCCACCCCCTAAAGATAACAAATGCCAGCCCTCAGGCACTAAGAGTTGCAAGGGAAAATCTTTCTCTCAGTTCAAATGCTCACCCCCCGTCACGTCCTCCACGCGAGCCCTTCTCACAAACAATGATTTCAGCGAAGGTGGGGATGGCGGGGGTGCATCCAGTTGCGATGAAAGTTTCCATGAAAACTCAGAGCGGGTTGTGGCACTATCAACTGGATGGTTTGATGGGGGGTCACGCTGTGGGAAGATGATCAAAATTACGGCAAGTAATGGGAGGAGTGTGAAAGCCAAGGTGGTAGATGAGTGTGATTCTGTGAATGGGTGTGATGCAGAGCATGCAGGCCAGCCTCCATGTAAGAATAATATTGTTGATGGATCAGATGCTGTGTGGAACGATTTGGGACTGAATATAGACGATGGTGTAGTGCCTGTAACTTGGTCTATGGCCTAGCTATATATGGACCGTGACATGGCTGCATGGATATGGAGATCAACAATTATTCGCATATATGTTGATCATAATCTTCTCAATTCAGTTGTTGGAAAATGGAAATGATATGCTTCTTTTTCTTTTTCTAGTTTAGATGGGTCTCTTTCGACACATGATTGCAATAATTATTTGGGCGGAATTTTCCTTCAAGTTGCCGACGTATTTAATTTAAAAATCTGACTAGAGTACTTCATTAATAAACAATATACTAGAACAACGTGTTTTTTTTTTCAAATCTAATTTAAAAAGTTGTCAAGCAATATTCTTTAAACATATGAATCGTTTTCTTTAAAAAAAAATAGTATAGATATATTAACAGTTATGTATTTTACAATTCTAAACTATGATCATCATGATGATTATGTCTTCAATCTTCCTACTAAACTTATATAGTTCACAACAATTCATATTTGGATATAAGGTTTTTGTTTTCAGAGATGATATTTGCAGTCATAGAGTACACAAGTGTCGCGCATTCCTTTTGACAAAAATAAGTAAATATAGAATTTATATGAAAAGATTAATTTTTTAATGATATACTCGGCCACTCTTTTTCAAAATTAGAAGTGTGCGGTGCTTGCACAATCCATACATGTATCTAGTATTTATTCTTTTTTTTATCTTATCCCTCCATCTGAATTTTGATCACCTAGATTTCCTACCCAAATTTCTTGTAATCCTATTACTATATATATGTGTGTGTGTGTGTTTTGTACGCATTGGTAGGACTGTACAGAAACCAACGCCACCGGCCTCCATCAATGCCAACCGATCGGCCACTTTAGGCACCAGCTGGAATCGGCGGAGAACCGATCGGCATGCGGTGGCAATTTGAAGAAACCAACATTTAGCAGTTCGGTCCCGATTTGAAGCTGGACCGGACCGCTGAACCAACCGATATAATAAAACTTTTTTTTTAATATACTCTTATCAGAACGACACCATTCCGCTTAAGTTTAAATGGAACGATGTCGTTTTGAGATGCGTCTTCTTCTCGAATCTGATTTACTCTACAACTCTCTCTCTCTCAGTTTCTCTCATTATTCTCTCAATAGATAATCACCACTAGGGGAACCGACGTCGACCGAGAATCGTCTCGATCGGTTTCCTCCTCCCCATCGACCGGTTACAGTCGGTGGCTCCTCCATTTTTTTAGATGTCGATTTTGCCCAAAAACCATGCCGACACCGCCAGTTTTCACCCCTACGCATTGGACCCTCTAGAATTAGTTTTTTTTTTACCGCCGAACAATATCTTTTAATATCATGGAATATTGATTATGATAAAATAAAAATAAAAAACAAAAACAACGATAAGTTTGAGAGATTTTACTGAGTAAGAAAGAATCCATTTAATATTAAAAGGGATTTAATATTCACAATAAGTTTTGTAACCATTCTTTACGAAAAACACATATATATATAAATATATATAATCTATTTTTTTTCGTATATTTTATTTAAAATACCCTAATTAATACGTACTTAAAAAACATTAAAACCGAGTGATTTCTGGGTGTTGAATGGCGCAATGCGTCTCTTTCAGTGTCGGACGATCGAAATGATCTTTTCCACCTACAGACCATTCCCTTTGCACTTTAAATATAAAGATAAATCGATTCTCTTAAGACAAGGGAGTGTATTTTATATATATATATATATACACACAATGGATGGGGGTTTTGGAGCCAAGTTCTAGAACCGTGTCATATGTCATCAGACCATCAAGCTCTTAACTCAATGAAGAGTGTAAATTGGACCTTTTTTGTTGCCAATGCCATTGTTATTCTAAAAGATCAATTAAGTATTGGTGTTTCGTTGTTCTGAATATGTTATGCAAGTCTAGTTTAGTCTAGTCACAGAAGCTCATTTCCATAGGAGTATAGATGAATATCACGTTATTTCAATCTTTTCATCTAATTATTACTTAATTATTGTAATTTTTTAAAATTTTTAAATAAAACACAAAAATAATACAACTTTTTTCAAATTTTAAAACAAAAATAATATGAAAAAATCATATTCATACAGTACTTTAACTTTATAATAATACTTTTATTAAATTTTTTTCTCTTCTTAACTCAAATCATGTCAGTACTATATATTCACAAAATATGTTATATCATTATCCAAACATGCCCTTAAAATTAGGAAACCAGTCAATAAGATATTCTAAAAAATAACTAAAAGAGAGAGAGCACGGGGGACTACAAGTATTTGTCTTGCAATATTCTTGATGAAAAATTCTTTTCGTCAACTACTATTCACTACTACACACCTCACACCTTATAAAAAATACCCTCACACCCTATTAAAAAGAAAATTGTAGGTGTGAGGTAGGGGTGGCAATATGTGATACGACCCGTTAACCCAACACGAACACGACACGATAAAAGCGGATTAGGGTTTAGTCTTAATGGGTTCGGGTCAAAACAGGTTGACCCGTTAAGACACGATTGCTTAACGGGTTGATAACGGGTCAACCCGTTTTGACACGTTATAAACCGTTATGACCCGTTAAGAAAGTTAAAGTTACAATTATACCCTTATACCTAAAAATAAAATTGTTGAGATTTTAATTTCTATATTTTTCTTGTTTTGATTGTAATTTTAGGCTTGTAGTTAGTTTTATATTTTTTTCTAGATATTGTGATTTTAACATTTATATAAAATTATGCTAAACTTAACTAGGCCAAACGGGTTAATTTCGAGTCTGTTCAATCTATTTACATAAACGGATCATAACGGGTCGTGTTAGGGTTTGACATTTTGACACGATAAGCTTAACAGGTCGGGTTAGGGTTGACCTATATAGTATAATATACATGTCTTGACACGACACGAACACGACCCGTTAACACGATTTGACACCCCTAGTGTGAGGGGTAAAAGTGAATAATGGCTGATGTATAGCATTTATCATTCCTGATTCATAGATTAGTGCCCTGTTTGTTTGGATAGTGAGATGAGAATTTTTTATTTTAGATAAAAGTTTAAAATATTATTTTTTAATATTATTATTGTTTTAGGACTTAAAAAAGTTGAATTGAGATTTGAAAAAGTTGAATTATTTATTCTATTTTATGTGAGAATTTTAAAAAAATTATAATAATGAGATGAGATGAGAATTCTGTATCTTATCCCACTTGCCAAATTTGCCATCTAATCTTAAGAATCTGACTCATGGATCATGGATACTTTTCACTTATTGGGTTTGTAGCCGTTTAGTTAACGATGGGCTCATATCTACCAAGTGGGCTTGTATATTAAATTTTCCATTCAGTGGGCTTTTTTAGTAGAAGTTGAACCCTATGCTCATTTATTTCTCCCTAACTCATTGCCCTCATTGTAATTTATTTTCAAACAGTCCCACCAAAGCGATTGATTACTTCTACAAAATGGTAATTATTTAAGCAAAAAAAAAATATTATCATACTTGACGGGATGTGGTTGTGGTGTCCACCATAATCAATCCCATCTTCATTAGCCAATCATTGGTCGGGCCCAACCAGCCTTTATCAAAACATCTTACGATTCTAAATTCTTAATAATACCAATTTCATGATTATTATAATAAAACTTAGATCCCATTAGTATCATAACGTCACGCTATGGCATGGGCCACATGCCAATTATGAAAGGGTTGGCACATAGCTAATATATAAATTAAAATTAAAATACTCTCAAATTTTAGACGATATAATATAAAAAGAGATAGATATATTATATAGTATTTATTACTCATGTAATGTCTACACGTTTCGAAAATTCTACATGAACATCATTAAATGTTGCTAAACTCATATGATGTGTTTATCTCTTTATAAAATTGAACCACCCAAATAGAAAGACTATCTCTATTCATCAATATACTTGTATTGTTAGGTTACCCAAATTGAGGTACAAAGTAAGGAATGGAATGTCATTTGCAAGGCTTACAAGGATGAAGTCAACTTTGGTTGAGATGATATATCAGCATTAAGATTGGCAAAAATCATTAGATATCATCATCATGATATCAATTCCTTGGTACATGTGGTTGTATTAACATGATTTGTCCCACAATTCAAAGCATATGTGCGGCATCGCTTTCAATGCTGGAGAACCACTTGGTGGAACGTCGTCGCACCGCCCATACCTTTATTTTCCAAAATAGACAAAACCCCCAACCACTAATATTTTAAAGTCAATATGTGTGCGGGCTTTTCTTCTCCTCCGTCCTAGCTCACGTAAGACTAGGTTAAAATGACAGAGAATTAACATTTCTAAAAAATAAAAAAAAGTAACGTAACATATTGTCATCTATATACAATTCTCGTATATTTTCTTTAAAAAGTAAATAAATTTAAAATTTATATAAAAAACTTATTTTTTTTAATTATAGATTCCAATTTATTTTAAAATAAGTGTGCGAGACTTACAAACTCTAAAATGAGTTTTGCTACTCCATTATCCTCACACACCATACATCATTTTTTTTTTCATTTTTCTTAGTTTTATTCTTCCCAAACTAATTGAATCTTTCTACTCATCATCCAAACACTACACATTTGATAAAAGAAAAAAATATTAAAAAATAAAAAAATTATGTATAGTATATGGTGTGAGGATGATGAGTAAAGTTTTCTAGAATTATATCTAAAGAGCACTGGCATTGTGCATCTAAAATTTTGGTTTTATATTATTGAAAATTGGAAACCCTCTGCATTGGAGTAGTCATAACTTTAGAGCTCCACATATGAATTACAATAAATTCAAACATTTCTCAATCTTTAACTATACACATTTCATAGCCAAAACACATATTTTATTTCAAAATATTCCTATTTCTTAAATAACATTGTCAAAATATGAAAAAAAATATATTAAAAATATTATTATTAAAAAATAATATTATATTAATATTTTGGCTAATATGTAGACAATTCAATGTGAGGTTAAATGTTAAATGGCTTTAACTTTAAACAAAATATGTGGTTTTAGATAAATTTTAATTTTAATTTTGGCTAGACCATTGCGGGGGGTTACTGAATAAAAATACAGAGAATTATCAGTGCAAAAGCGATTACATGGTGGTGATAAATTCGTGAAACACTGCAACGGAAAAGATAAGCTGCAGGGAGGGGGGATCCCCTGCTCCCTCCCCCTGCTGCAAAACTTTTCCTTTTTACTTTTTGTTTTTTTTTTAATTTTTGGACTTTATTTAGTATTTTTAAGATGTAAATATATTTTTAGCTTTTTATTATGATTTTCAAATAAAGTCTTCGCCGATGCATAACTAAGTGGACACGTGTCAGATTTTTATTAGTTAACACATGTCCTTATTGCCATTGAGTGGTTAAGAAATTAATCAGAGTTGGACAGAAATACCTAATTATGATTTTTTTAAAAAACTTAGATAAATATTATGAATATAAAAACTTAATTAAAATCGAGGTGGCTATTTATAAATATTATGATAGACTTGTCATTGCCTGACATTATAAAGGTATATCTGCTTCTGGGCCTAGTGCAAAAGTGCCTTAATGCTAATCTAGGACGAATAAATCAACCTTTTATTTCACCGACAATGAAAAGGAAAAAGAAAAAAAGAGAATACGGAAAAATAGGTAGAGAAATGACAGAATTAATATTTTTTAATAAAAAATTTGATTTTATCTCTGATTCTGTATTGTCGGAGTTAGGGATGGACGGCGGGGTCCTGCTGCCTGTTCTCGCTCCCTTCCCCTGTCCAGCCTCTCCTGGTCGTAGCGCCTGCCAACACACCCGCAATTCTTTTATAATTAATTTCACAATTAATCAATACAAGCTTTCCAGTTATAAAAAAAATAAATTTTAATTACAAAAAACTACCTTAAATTTAATATAGAGTTATAAAAGATTTTAAGATTTTTGTACTTAACGTCTGTTGTCCTGCTAAAGCAAGCCAAAGGAGTCTTTAGGGAGAAAACTAGGGACTCCCAAAAACAATAAAGTTGAAATCTTGTGATATTGCACAGCACGACACGTTTGAATGTGACTTTTGTCGTGGAATTGATGACACCTACATATACATACATATCCATTCAAAATTTATATAATAACCTTAAAAAAAATCGTATGTAAGGATCAACTTCTCCATTATTAATTCCTTTGGCTTTTATATCCATTAAATAAAACATATATACTCTATCCATCAACAACGTAATCAGCACCTTTGAGACCTTGGAGCTAGTTGGGTGTATTGCATGCGTGACTTGCAACCCTTATCCTGATTTGATTGCTAAAAATAACATATAAAAAATAAATATTTTAACTACAAAGTAATTTTATAAAAAAATTAAATTTATAAATTAACGTAATTTAATATGATAAGTTAGATTATAAGACTATTTATATTATAAAATATATATAATATATCATATGAAGTTGTCTCAATTTATAAATTTATTTTTATAAAATTTATTTATAATTGAAATACTTATCTATATATATATATATTTATATTTGAAATCCTATCAGTTTACTTGACATAATGTACAGTGGGCGTCGGTGGTGGGATTGGTACGTACTCAGTTTGAAAACCGAACACCAACATCTCGTTTGTTTTTTTACGTGGATAAAATAAATTAAAATAAAAGTTAAAAATTAAATAAAATATTATTAAAATATATTTTTTTAATATTATATTTATTTTAAATTTTAAAAAAATTAAATTATTTATTATATTTTATATAAAAATTTAAAAAAATAATAATAATTAAATAAGATGGAACGGAAATTTTTTATAACGCTAAACGAGCCCTTAGAGCACTCTCAATGGCTCTTGTAAAATACTTTTTTTTGTATAATATAAAGGAAATTGATCAAAAGTAGCTTCCAATGGATTTTGTATTCTCTCCTTTATTTTACATTTTGCAATAGTGATCCTCTACATTTATAGAATACTATTCATCCTTTAAAACATTTTTAAGTATTTTCTCTCTCATCATGATAGTTATTTGGTGTTATGAGATTTATTTGAAATGAATAAAATAATATTAAAGAAAGAATATTTAAATGATATAGAGAAAAAATAGATAAGCTGATGGATGACATATTGTAAAAGTCAGTATGTAAAATAGAAAAAGTGAGTTTTGATGATATATTTTAAATGATAGGATGAAGAATCTATTGGGAGTGCTCTTAGTTGCTCGATGTATCACGCCTCTCAACTCAAATGTGAACACGCGGACACAGGAACGCCATCATTCCTTGTCATCAACCGTACCTGTAAAGGCAACAATAATTGCCATAGCAATTGCTGTGGTGCTGTATAAATTTTGTCATTTTTTAAACATATTTATAATCGGACGTGATATATTTTTAAGCAATTGTAAAAAGGTGGTTTATACTAATAAATGAAAAATTGACACGTTTGAGTTTCAGTAAAATTGAAAAATAAACCTTGTAGTAGATTTCAATTTGTCCTCATATCGCTCTCCCCCCCTCCAAAAAACATTTGTGACCCCACCTCCGTTGGCCTCCTCCCGTCATTCTGAAAAAAATTGGCCTTTGAAATAGTGTCGCCCACCCTTACCTTATCAACTTCGATTCTTGGCCGTCGATACAATATCTCCTTCTGTGTGTAAAAAGAACGTCTGCAACGCCCACCTTTCCTGACTCCCTTTTGTGTGCAAAACTTCCATCGCCTGAAGATTTGTAATTTATGAGGTTAGATATACAAATATTTATGATTTGATAATTTATAATTTGGTAATTTTTTATTCGGTAATTTGTGTTTGGTAATTTTTAGAAAATGTGAGAAACTAAATTCTGAGGAAAAATTTTGGTGATAAAATTATTTAAGTTGCGTATACGTTAGTTGTCATTTGAGCACATTTTGCTTGGAGGTGGATCCCTGACTCTATATTCATCCTCTAGAGGTCTTCCCATATTTCCAAAATGCTATTAAAAAATTTAATCAAAAAGAAGATAAAAATGTGGTCCAAAAAGGTTGCAAAATAATAGATGTTGTCGTTGTCTTCAAGGCCAAAAATTTAATTAAATGAAAGTCGAGGATGTGGTCCAAAAAGGGACTTTTATAATGAGATATCTTTGTCTTTCTCTTCGTGTGGTCCAACAATTTAATCAAATGAAATTGAAATATGTGGTGGGTTATGTGGTTTATTATATATATATGTTATCTGATTATGACGTGGTTTAAAAATGACACACATGGTCAAGTATTTTTCTGATATCAGGTTGAATGATGAGTACTTTAAGAGGAGATGATGTTGAGATTTTAGATGATAGCACCGATAATGCTGAAATTATTGAAAAGGATGGCAAGGTTGAACAAGACAAAAGAAATAATACGATGTCATTTTCATATGTGGAGCCGTATGCGGGGCTACAATTTGACGACATAGAGGATGCACATAGTTGTTGTAAAGCCTTCTCCAGGTGAATTGATTTTAACATTCAAACAAACCATACTAGATTGTCAAATATAGACAAATCATTAATTGGGATAGAGTATGCGTGTTCGAGAGAATGATTTTGTCGTCTTAATTCTAAACTTAAAGAGAGAGCAAGACTCGAGACTGCATAAACAAAGTGTGGGTATAAGGCAACGATAACAATAAAGAAGGATAGAGAAAAATGGGTTGTGTCCAAGTTTGTACTCCAGCATAATCATTAGTTGTTGACACCTATAAGTACAACTTTGCTTCATGGACATAGATGGGTTACACATACACAAAAAAATTTAATAGACACGCTAAATGAGCTGGGAATACCAACATGGAAAATAATGTCCGTGTTGAGTAAGGAGTTAGGTGGTGATTATAATGTTGGTTGCATACCAAAGGACATTCAGAATTACTTAAGCCATCGAAGGAGACAAGTTCTCGGAGAGGGAGATGCACAAAAGTTATACGCTTACTTTTTGGAAAGTGAACGTAATATCTAAGCTTTGTATATTCGATCCAAGTTGATGCAGATGGGTAGATGGGGAATTGCTTTTGGGCAGATGCTAGATCAAGGGCCGCATACCAATATTTTGGGGACACTATTACATTTAATGCTACGTATCTCATAAATCGCTACAAAATGCCCTTTGTTATGTTCACTAGAGTTAATCATCATTATCAATCTATGATGTTTGGATGTGCGT
>QEOT01003684.1:429380-455614 GCA_003123785.1 Pterocarya stenoptera | reverse complement strand
CCTTTCAGGGGAGATGGCTGTGGATCCAATACCACAGACCATTCTCTTGTCGGGGAAGTTGGGGTGCGCTCAAACCATGCCGTCGATAACCAGCGAATCTTTTGGCGTAGATCAGGCAATGCCCCTAGCGTCGGAAGTGGCAGATGGGGTTTTGAAGGCACTAGAGGTCAATAAAGATGGGTCCTTTGGGAAAATATTGGAGGATGGGGAGTTGGAGGAGGGGTGTATCACTCGGGAGTTGTGGTTGGTGGATATGGAAGGGGGGATTGATAGGGGTCCTGTGTCATCATCAGTGGTGGTGAAGGAGGCTGACTCTAGGGTTCAATCAGAGAATCAGCTTATGGTCAGCAACATTGAGGGTGATAAGGATGAGTTGGAAAGTCCTACCCCGTTACGCACCATCACTCCAAAACCAGTGTATAACTTACCACCCGGCTGGTTGTTATAAACAGTAGAGGAAGTTCAAGAGTGTGAAGGAATATTGTTTGCTAGGTATGAAGACCAGTTTAAGGCGCTTTTGATTGCAATGGAGGCAGGAAGATCTACAGCCCTGAAATCAGCAGCAAAACGGGACTAGGAGTTGAAACATCTCGAAAGCTTTATTAATTACGACAATAAGGAGGGGAGTGTGGGGAGGGAGAGGTTGAAGGGTAAGGGGATTTTGTTTTTTAATGAAGCCTAAAATCCTTTCTTGGAATGTAAGGGGGATTAATGACGTGAATAAACGTCTCCGCAAGAATCCGCATTAACTACCCCTTCCTCCAAAGCCTTCAACTCATCCCAAAGGATATTTTTCTACACTTCTATATGTCTAAATTCTTCTTCATTCCACTTCTTTAAATCATACTTAAGGGCTTTAAGTTTACCCACCATTATGAAACTAGGGGTACCCTCAAAAGAATAATTGTCCCACCAAGCCCTTACCTTCTCCACAAATCCTTCAACTTCCAGCCACATATTCTCAAATTTGAAGGAACGTCTACCCCCACGAATACCACCACAATCAAGTAAAATTGGGAAATGATCGGAACAAACACATGGCATCCTTTTCTGACTTAAGTCCGGAAAGTGCGTCTCCCAAGAAGAGACTAAAAATCTGTCCAGCCGGGACCCCCCACGGCTATTGGACCAAGTGTAGGCCCCTCCAACCAGCGGAAGATCCACAAGATTCAGGTAAAAAATCAACTCTGAAAATGCTTCCATTGCACCTGACGACGTAGAAGCCCGCACCCTTTCACTAGGGATCCGAACAATATTAAAATCTCCACAAAAAACTCAAGGAAAATCTCATAAGGAATGAAGACCTGCCAATTCCTCCCACAAAAGACTTCTATCTCTATCTACATTGGGCCCATACACACCCGCTAATGCCCACATCCACCCATCCTCAATGTTCTTAAAAGAAACAGCCATTGAGAACACCTCAATGCAATCCTCGGCCATCTCCACCACTCTCTTATCCCACATCATCAACACACCTCCCGAAGCCCCCGATGAAGGTAAATAACGCCACCCCACAAATTACGAATTATGTATCTATCAACACCACACAACTTAGTCTCTTGATGACATACAATGTCAACCTCCCAACTACGAAGTTGTTCCATTGTTCTCCCAAAGAAAGAAAGAAATGAGGGAGAGATTCTGAAAAAACGCAACAACACAATGAATATTGCTTCAAGGAAACGAGTCATGAGGGAATTTGATCTAATCCGCACTGAACAGATGATGAAGCGTTTCAAAAAGAAAAAAAAAATGGAAAGGACTTCAGCTAAGAAAAAAATTTGTTTCTGGAAACAAATTTGAGAAGCAGAGAGCCATAGACATGGTATTAAGAAAGAGATCTTAAAGAACTGAAGGGATTGGGCTATGGCTCTCTGCTATTAAGAAAGAGATCTGTCTTTTAGGGCGGAAGCTTTTATAGAGGGAGGGTGAGGAGGGATCGGGCCGTTGACATGTGTGCTCTTTGAATGAGCGGCTGATATTGTAAAAACTGTTGTATTTCCCTAGTTTTGCCTCATACTGATGGAATTGACAAAAATATTCCCGGGCCTTTTGCCGTCAAAATTTTTATCAATCCAGTGAAAGCATTTTTATCAGTCCAACTCAAACTCGACAGTTTTTCACTTCCACTCTGAGTCCGACTGTTTCTCACCCCCCAACTCAGACTCCAGACTTTGATTGAGACGGAGTTCGGAGTTTTTGCCCAGTACTATCGCTAACATTACCCATAAAGTTTTAAAACCAAAAAACTCAATAACGTTTTAGCCCCCTTTTGGATGCCCAAAAAATGCAAGAAAAAAATCCATATCTCAACTCAAACCTAGCACACAAATTGAGATCCAACATTTTTCCCAATATCTTTCTTCTCCATAATCTCATAACGAGAACCCTATTGAAAAGAGAGGAAAAAAAAAACATTAATTTGAACAAAGATCGAGAAATATAACATTTAAGAACACACTAGAGCCAAGTACCTAGTATATCCAACATTCTCTTTTTCTTACTTTCTTTACTTAGATATGAAAAGGGTATTTGCTAAAAGATTAAACCTATTATGTGGCTACCGGAAAATAGAAGGAAACTATAATAGGAAGTGAAATGGGAAACTCACGAATTGCTTTCGGGAGAGGAGCCTGTTGGTCATGAACTTCCTAGTTCTGATGGTTACCGCCTTGTCCGCCATTTTGGTCGTTGAAGATCGGCGATCCGACTAGCGCGCAAGGGCTATAGAGGCACTAGCACGCGCACAGAGACAACGGACAGCTCAGAGAGGGGCTTAAAGCGACGACACAGCAGTGCTTATATACCTCTAGGGTTTCAAGTGGTGCCCTAAAATGGCTTTCTGGGTTGGGTTTGAGAAACAAAGACCATTATTATAGTGGCCCATGGGCTATTTGGAGCTATACAAGTTGGGTTGGATTTGAAAATTCGTTCTTGACATTTTTTATACGTGAAATTATATATATATATATTTAATATATATATTATATATAGTTCTATAGTGTTCAATTGCGTATTTTCATTGTAAAAAAGTGGGGGCTACGTTTAAAAAAATAATATTTTTGTGTTCTAGATTTATCGACATTTTTAAAAAGTAGGTAGGGACTGCACACTCTAGAACAACAAATATCATTTTTCCTTTTACAGAAAAGTGACATATGCAATACTAGAATATACAAGTTCCGCCCACTCCTTTGAAAAAAATTAGTAAATCTGAGACTCATAAGATATTTATTTTAATGGTGGACTCCACTTTTTTTTTTAAACAGGGTACACAGGACTTGCACACCCATATTACATATAACATTTATAACAAAATTTAAAATATAAAGGAAAATTATTTATATTGTAGAGTGCAAGTCTCACATACTTCTTTTAAAAAAAAGAAAAAATTTTAGAATTGACATAAAAAAAATAACATTTTGTTTGTTGCATGAAACCTATTTTTAATGGTGATATCTATTATTTTTCAAGAATAATAGTATTTGTTATCCAAAACTTATTGCTCAATAACCCACTTGTGGTGCCACGAAAACACAAAAGTTAGGGCCGAAAATAAAAATTGGTAAACCAGCCCAAACTAGACCAGACCAGTGTACTCAGTCTGATGCAAAACTAGTTCAGTCTGGTCCTCGTTTCATTTTTTCAAAATCGGTTCTGGTTATGGTTTTTTTTTTTTTTTACATCAGACTGGTTCATATATATATGTTATTTTTATTATATATATTAATTTTTTATATGATTTATTTATAATATACATATTATATGCTAAATTTCTAATTAATATAACATGAAATTTTAAAATCATAAAATTCATGTATAATAATCTAATAACATAAAATTAATATAACATTTTATATAACATAAAATAAAAATTAATCTTAGAAATCTTATTATAACATTTTATAATATAAATTTAATATCATAAAATTTTTTTATTTTAATTTTATGTAACCATCGTATTACCACTAACATATATAATAATATAATTCTTATAAACAATGTACGTATACTATAATATTTTTACTATAATTCTTATTTTTTTGCATATCATTTTTATATTTAAACAATTATTTTTTAATTTATCGGTTTATTGTTAGGGGTGTCAATATATGATATGACTCGTGAATCCAACATGAACACGATATGAAATTAACGAGTTTGGGTTTGATGTTAACAGATTTGGATAAAAACGGGTTGACCCGTTAAGATACGATTTTTAAACAGGTCAATAACGTGTCAATCTACGTAATCCAAAATCAACTCGTTCTAAATTGTTTTGATTTTATTTCAAAATTACAACTTAATTATTGTTGAGTTGTAATATTGATATTTTTTAGTATATTGATATTTTTATTATTAAGATTGCAATTTTATACCTATACTCATATTTATTATTATAGGATTTGTAATATTGGTTTTCCTATATGTTAAAATTTGAAAAATATTGATATTTTTTGTTAATAGGTAGTTAAGATATTGTGGCTATTAATAAATATAGATTTTAACTTTTTATGTGAAATTATGTTAATAAAGTCAAATGAGTTATGTGTGTTAGTTCAACCAATTTACATGAAAAGGATTTAAATGAGTCATCTCATGTTAACCTATTTCTAATTAATTATTAAACAGGTTAAAACGGGTGACACGACATGACCTGTTATTTAAATGAGTTGGGTTACGGTTTGAAAGTTTGACACGTTTATCTTAATGGGTCGGGTTTGGATTGAGCTATATAATCGAATATTCATAATTTGATACGACATGAACGCGAACCGAAAACACGATTTGCCTCCCCTATAATTGTTGTTCCAAGCTCGACTTCCTAAGCAACCCGACCTTGCTAGGTCATCGGGAAAACCAGTAAATCCGGACTAAAATTGGTAAAACTAGAAGTACCAATTTCGAGGGTGAATCGGTCTAGTATCGCTTTTTCAATTCTCAAAACTAATGTATGCCAGATTGGTTATAAAATATGCCTAAAATTAGACTGAACTAGACTCATTACATCCCTAATAAAAGTGGTAGAGGGAACTTGTGATTCGAGTCTTCTTCTTTTTGTATTTTCGAAAGCCTTTTTGTTTTGAATATGTTTTTATTTTGTAATTAAAAACCACATGGCACCACATGTCTGTCCCACGTCAAGAGGGTTATCGGAGCAGTAGCATTACTATTTTTTTAAGAAAGTGCAAGCTTTGCCAACACCTTAAAACTATATGGAGTATTTCTCATTTATTTTCTTCCTCCCCAAAATATTCTCTCCATTTCCCTCCCCGCTATAATCTTTCTCGTTCTATAAATCTCTTAGTGATTGCTCCAGCAATTTTGGCCAAATAAATCACTTCGGAGTCTTCTTCTTGTTAATTACAAGTTTTCATTTATTCTTGTTATGAAGATTAGCCTTTTGATATTTATTCTTGGTTTGTGGAAAAATCCTTAATTTGTTTTTTTCTTCCTTCAAAGCGTAGACGGTCACTGGGATCATAACTGGCGATTTGTCTCGACATCTCAAAAAATTCCATTTGTCTGAGTTAGAAAATGCAAAACTTGTGATTCATGAACCCACTATTGGATTGGCTTCGGTGCATGCTGATTGTTGTTTATTGTTTAAACTCTTGTCAAGTAAATTTGCTAATAAAGAAGCATTCAAATGCATAATGAAAGAAGCGAGGAATCTAAAAAGGGTGAAGGTTTTTTTTTTTTTTAATCTTAGTAATGGCGTTTTCTTGGCCAAGTTACAAAGCGACGGGATAAAGCTCAAGTCCTTTGTAATGGTCTATGGTTTTTTGACAAAATATTATGCTAGGATTATGACGGGAATTGTCAAAGTTCTAAAATATGTATGGATCATGCTTCTTTTTTTATTAGGCTTTATGATTTGTCGTTATATTGTATGAATGACTTAATTGTAAGATATTGGCAATTTGCTTGGGGAAGTAGAGGACGTTGATATCCTTGAAAATGCATTAGTCTAGGGTGAATTTTCTAGGGTTTGTGTGAAGTTGGATATTCGCAAGTCTCTACCTAGAATTAAACGTTTGTGTTTGGGAAACTTAGATTCGGTATGGGTTCGGCTAAAGTATGAAAAATTGCCAAATTTCTGCTATTGTTGTGGACTTCTTGGGCATGTTGATCGTGATTGTACACTATAGGTTACCCACAAAACTTAGTTTGAAGAGGAAGGTTTTCCGTTTGGCCCTTGGCTACGTGTGGAAAGAGGTGCAATGAAAAATAGGGGAAGACAGTATAATCGAAAGCCTGTTTAAGATGCAAATCTTACTGAGTATAAGGATGATCAGTCTCAGATTAATATTCCACAGCATGGCTTGGCTTGGGCTGATGGCAATTATTCTTCCGATTATGGTAAAAAGTCTTCAAAGGAACAGTTTTGGTAGTTGTCTTAGATGATTGCACACTAGATTTGAATGTATAGTTACCAGGGAGGTATGGTTCGGATATGGGTGACCAAGTGGTGGGATGTGGTGGGCCTGGGTCTATGCAGATAGGGAAGAATGTTTTGGATATGGGCCAACAAGTTATAGGTTCAGATGGTAACCAAATAAGAGATGGGCTTGGCTTTCAAAAAGTTAATTCTATATTGCATGGGCCCATTACGGATAAGAGTAGGGCTTTTGAGTGTCAAAGTTCTCTTTCACTGTCACATTCCCACAAGTTTACGGCATTTTCATTTAAGCCGATTGGGAAGAAAGAGGTGCCCCCTGTGAAACTACCTGTTACGGTTATAGAGGAGTGTCCTCTGTGTCATAACAAGAATTTGGCTAACGAAATTGTTTCAAGTAAGTGTTCCATTATGGTCCATTCTAAGCATTTGAATGAGTTGGTCAATTTTGTGGGTGATGGTGAATAGACTGATTCCAAGAAGCTTAGAGCCTCTGAAGATGATGATCTGGTGGATATTCCTGTGTTGTCGGCGGATGCTATTTTCAACCCAGCTTGTCACTATGAAAATTATAAATTGGAACTCCCGTAGACTTGGGAACCCACGGGGAGATCATGTTCTTCGTGATATTGCACAAAGAGAAGATCCTAATGTCTCATTTGTGATGAAAACTAAATTACCTACTAAAAAAATAGAGACTTTGAAAACTTTAATGGGATCTGGGGTTGCTTAGCTGTGAATTGTGAAAGACAAAGTGGGGCATTGGGTTGTATTGGCAAAGGGATATTAATTTAGAAATTATAATATTTTCAAAATGTCACTTTGATGCATAGATTTCTGATGTGAGGATTGCTTGTAAGTGGTGGATGACGGCGGTGTATGGGTATCCATATGTAGGGCACAAAAAGGACATATGGAATCTAGTGAAATCTATATTAGTTTATGTACAGCATCCTTTGTTTTGTTTTGGAGACTTTAATGAGGTGATTTCTAATTTTGAGAAACAAGGGGGGCAGACCGTAGGATTCATTTTGAATGGCAAATGCGGAATTTTCGTGAAGTATTGGATACTTACAATTTTAAAAGCTTGCTACTAATGGTCCTTTTTTTACCTGGTCTAGCATGAGAGATGGTGAGGCAAATATTCAGAAGAGACTTGATAGGTTAGTGGCGAATCCTGAATGGATACTTTGTACCCTTTCACAAGGTACATAACTTTGTTATTGCCTATTCTAATCACACATGTGTTTTACTTGATACCAGTGGATTCTTGAATGTTACAAGAACGAGGAGAAAGCTTTTTCATTTTGAAGCAATGTGGATTGGGGTCGAGGGTTTGAAGACACAATTTGTAATTCTTGGAGTAAGACCGACGAAATTACTGCTATGGATAATTTGCGTGAGTCTATTTTTATGTAGTCATAATTTGTAGATCTGAAAAAATAATAGTTTCGGTCATATTAAAAAATAGTCGGCTATCATAAAGTCTGAGTTAGATAGAGTAATATATGCTCTTGTGAGGACATATTTAGATTTGAAAAAACTTCAATACGATATTAATTTATTGTAGGAAAGGGAGGAAATGATGTGGAAATAACGAGCCTTATGGCTACATTCAGGGACCAAAACACAAAATTTTTTCATTGTAAAGCCTCTCAGCAAATGTATCAAAACTTCATTGATAAAATACAAGATGTAGATGGAATTTGGTGAGAGGGGGAGGATATGGAAGCTGTAGTGGTGAATTATTTTTCTGATTCATTTTCTTTAGCACATTCACATGGAATAGAGAATGTTATTACTACTATGTAGCCAACGGTATCTACTACTATGAATGCTGAACTCATGTAACTATACACAAGCGAGCAGGTGAAGTAAGCCTTATTTCATATGTAGCCCTTAAAAACTCTAGGTCTAGATGGGATTTCATCGGTGTTTTATTAGACGTATTGACATATTGTTGGCGATTTGGTGGTGAACATAGCGTTGTCCATTCTCAATAATGGTAGTGTTCCCTCATCCTTTTGAAACATTATAGTTCTTATTCCAAAAAAAAAAAAAGTCTAAAAAGATTCAAGATTTGGTTTACAAAATTATAACAAAGATGATAGCTAGCAGGTTGAAGATTATATTACTGAAGGTTATTTCTCAATCAATCTACTTTTGTCCCCGGGAGGCTTATTACGGATAATGTTTTGCTTGCATATGAGACTGTACATTCCATCAAGAAGAGAAGACGGGGTCGGAGGGGTGTTATGTCTATTAAATTGGATATGAACAAAGCTTATGATCGTGTAAAATGAGTAGTTCTTGAACAAGTGCTGGTAAGGTTGGGCTTTGATTCTAATTAGGCTGCTTTGGTTTTATCATGTGTAAAATATGTTTCATATAAGATTTTACTTAATGGTGTACCATCCTCACCAATATTTCTCACATGTGGTATATGTCAAGGTGATCCATTATCCCCTTATCTTTTTGTGTTGTGTGCTAAGGGGCTATAAGCTCATATTCAAGATGGTAAGCATCAACGATTAATAAGAAGGCTGAAAGTGTGTAATGGTGCGCCACTAATTAACCATTTATTTTTTGCTAATGACAGTTTATTGTTTTGTCAGGCAATTATGGTTGAGAATTCTGTTATGAGGCATTTGTTATAGATTTATGGGGATGCTTTTGGACAACAGTTAAATTTTGATAAAATCGAGTTATTACTTAGTAGAAATGTGGGATAGGATGATGCAAATGCTATTAAAGCACTGTGGAATGTGGATTCTATTCTATTCACTATTATGATAGATATTTGAGATTACCTTCTTTTGTTGAGCGTGACAAGTCTTTAACTTTCCAAGAGTTGAAGTCAAAGGTATGGCATAAATTGTAGGATTAGAAAGAGAAACTCCTCTCACAAGCTGGAAGGGAAATCTTAATCAAGGCTATTGCTTAAGCTCAGTCGACATACACCATAAGCTGATTTAAACTCCCATAGTTATTGTGTAAGGAATTGGAATCTATGTTTGCACAGTTTTGGTGGGGACAACATAGATCTAAACGTAAGATACATTGAGTTAGTTGAGCTACAAAGTGTGATTCGCAAATTGAATGGTGGTTTCGGTTTTCATAATTTGGAAATGTTTAATTTATCTTTACTTGCTAAACAAGCATGGAGGTTACTTACCAATCATGATTCATTATTTTATAAAGTATTTAAGACTAAATATTTCCCACATACATCCTTTTTACAGTCAAATATTGGTTGCAATCCTTCATATGTATGGCGAAGTATAATTGCTGTAAAGGACATCCTCTCAAAAGGCTATATATGGAGGGTTGGAACTGGTGATTCTATTCATCTTTGGCAAGATAGATGGGTTGACATTTGCTTAGCAATTTTTTATTGATGCCTCTTCTCAAATACTCATAGCAAATGCTATTGTGAATGTTTTGATGAATCCATCTTCAATAACTTGGAATGCAGATTTGATACGCAACATTTTTCCATCCTATGTGGCTAAGCGGATTTTTTAGATTCCTCTTCACTTTTGGGCTGTTGACAAATTTGTGTGGGGTGGTAATAAAAGTGGACAATATTCTATAAAATCTGGTTATCATTTTGATATGGGGATGTTCAATAATGGGAGTAGGCCAAGTACTTCACATTCTCAGTATAAGTTGACTTTTGGAGAAGATTGTGGAACTTGAAGCTTCCTAATAAGGTGAAGACCTTTGCTTGGAGAGCTTATATTAATGGCATACCTACTAGATTTAATTTGCTGAAAAAGGGAGCTGTGTCCACTGGTATTTGCCCAAATTGCTAGCTGCAAATTAAAGATGTTAATCATGCTTTGTGTTGTTGTCCTAATATTACTCAGGTATGGATTACTAAATGTACTAATTGTAGTTCAGTATTTGTGGAGAGAAATTCAGTATGATGTGTATTGTGGGAATTGATGAAGTTGAATATGTCTATAGTTCTTATATTTCTCAGTCTCTTGGGAAATTTGGAAATATAGAAATCTTAGATTGTTTGAGGATACAAATAACTCACTTTTTNGGGGACAACATAGATCTAAACGTAAGATACATTGAGTTAGTTGAGCTACAAAGTGTGATTCGCAAATTGAATGGTGGTTTCGGTTTTCATAATTTGGAAATGTTTAATTTATCTTTACTTGCTAAACAAGCATGGAGGTTACTTACCATTCATGATTCATTATTTTATAAAGTATTTAAGACTAAATATTTCCCACATACATCCTTTTTACAGTCAAATATTGGTTGCAATCCTTCATATGTATGGCAAAGTATAATTGCTGTAAAGGACATCCTCTCAAAAGGCTATATATGGAGGGTTGGAACTGGTGATTCTATTCATCTTTGGCAAGATAGATGGGTTGACATTTGCTTAGCAATTTTTTATTGATGCCTCTTCTCAAATACTCATAGCAAATGCTATTGTGAATGTTTTGATGAATCCATCTTCAATAACTTGGAATGCAGATTTGATACGCAACATTTTTCCATCCTATGTGGCTAAGCGGATTTTTTAGATTCCTCTTCACTTTTGGGCTGTTGACAAATTTGTGTGGGGTGGTAATAAAAGTGGACAATATTCTATAAAATCTGGTTATCATTTTGATATGGGGATGTTCAATAATGGGAGTAGGCCAAGTACTTCACATTCTCAGTATAAGTTGACTTTTGGAGAAGATTGTGGAACTTGAAGCTTCCTAATAAGGTGAAGACCTTTGCTTGGAGAGCTTATATTAATGGCATACCTACTAGATTTAATTTGCTGAAAAAGGGAGCTGTGTCCACTGGTATTTGCCCAAATTGCTAGCTGCAAATTAAAGATGTTAATCATGCTTTGTGTTGTTGTCCTAATATTACTCAGGTATGGATTACTAAATGTACTAATTGTAGTTCAGTATTTGTGGAGAGAAATTCAGTATGATGTGTTATTGTGGGAATTGATGGAGTTGAATATGTCTATAATTCTTATATTTCTCGGTCTCTTGGAAAATTTGGAAATATAGAAATCTTAGATTGTTTGAAGATACAAATAACTCACTTTTTGATGTAGTTGATCATTGTATATTGAATATGTGTCCAGCTTCAATGCTATTAAAAACTCCTATCTGATTATTAGAAATGAGAAAATTCTTTCATGGCAGCCCCCACTACATGAATTAGTGAAGTTAAATTTTGATGGAGCTTTGTTTAGGGGTACAAGTACTGCTAGGATTAGTGTTGTTCTGCATGATCATAATGGGGTGGTGTTATTTGCATTAAGTAGAAAGGAATTAAGTGTTTTTTATGTGGATGATATTGAAACTTTGGTGGCATTGAGAGGGTTACAGATGATATTCCATTTGGGTATTTCTACTCTCATGTTGAAAGGGGATTTGTTGAATGTAATTGAAGCTGTTAAGTCCATGGCACTTTCATTTTCTACACAGGGACCTCTTATTCAGGAAATTTAGCGTCTTCTTACTTATTTTAACGACTTTGAGATCTTCCATATTAGTAGACAGGGTAATAAAGCTGCACACATGTTAGCAAGATTGCTCATAATGTTGCAGATACAACACAATGGTGGAATAGATGCCCTACAATGATTTTGAATAGGGTGTTCTTAAATGCTGATAAGTAATATTTAAGAGTGATGCCTTTTATACTATTCGGTATTGAATAGTATAAATTGTTTTTTTTTCAACCATTTTTAAATCCCTTTGAAAATTTGAAAAAAATAAAAAATTATTAAACAATATTTCTTTAATCATTAAATAAAAAAATAAAAAAATTCAAAACAAAATATGTATACAATTTTTCAATCGCTCTATTATTTCTCATTACAGTGATGCTACGTATACTACAGTGAGAGCCACATAGAAGAGTGTTGCTACAGGGATGCCTCTTGGAGTGCACGAATTGAACGAATAGTGCCGGTCGGATAAGTAAAGAAAAAACAAAGTAAAAAACAAAATAAAACAAGAAAATGTAAAATGGAATCTTCTTTACAATTTCTGGCATTTCTCACTCTCTTGTACAGCTCTTTCATCCTCCACCCAGATTCACGAAAAAAAATAAAACTTAAAACTTCTCATGCAGTAAGCTGTGTGAGACCCTGTTTGGATAGTGAAAGTGCTTTATCTCATCTCATCATTTCAATTTTTTTAAATTTTCACATAAAATATAATAAATAATTCAATTTTTTCAAATTTCAAAACAACAATAATCTTAAAAAATAATATTTTAATAATATTTTATTCAATTTTCAACTTTCATTTATAACCATTTCATCTCATCTTATTATCCATTTAACCTTCATTTGGATGTGTATACTTTAGGCATTATGCAGCTTAAAATTTTTGAAAAGAAATGCAAAGTAGCGGTTATGGTCAAGATTTGCAATGTTTTTGTGGTCGCAAAAACAGAACTGATGTGGGTGCAATAGCCATGGCCGTGAAGGGTTTGATGCTCATGGTTGAGAAATGCGACTGATGCTCGTGGGTAAGGATGGTCTGAAAACACGAAAAAATCTATTCATTATCTTAATTTCTATCATCATCTCATAATATGACATTAGATGATAAGTTTACAAGTAAAATATAATAAATAATCTCTAAACATTTAATGTCATATCATAAGATTAAAAAAAAATCTAATATCATATCATAAAATAATAAAAAGATAATAAAAATTAAGATGATGAATAATAACATTATCATAATAAAGATAACGAGTAACATTATTTCTGAAAACACAGGTGGATGGTCCGAAAATGCATGAGATTGTGTCTTAAAGGAAGGGTAAATTGGATATTTCAGAAGGTGTGCCCTTGTGTTTTAAAACTGTCGTGCGTTCTAGCATTTTTCACGTAGAAATAAGCCCGCCCTCCCCCACCGGTCTCTCTCTCTCCGAAAATGACTCTGTTTCAGATGAGATGGGCCACGCCTCCGTGGCCATAGCTCGTCCATTTCAGAATCACCCAGATTTCCACTACCATCACACTCTCTTCCTCACCAGAACCCGAAAATATCTCACTTCATTCTCTCTCTCCCCCTCTCCAAAACCCATAGTCCCACTGAACTCCATGGCCACTGCTTCTTTGCTTGAAGCGCCCCCATTGAAATGGAAGCAAAATTTCCCAATTCGTCTCCCCCCTCATCGTCTAGTCCTCGCCAACCATAACTCCTTCACCAGACGGATTAAATCTAGCAGCGGAATCCTGAATGTAAAGCTTCGAGGCCCCGCTAAATTCGGTGTTAAATGCTTCTCCCTCGCGAAGAAGAAGCATTTAGCAGACCCGGGATTTGATCAGTATGGGCCGATTAATGATGAAAACTGTATGAACCCCTTTGAGATTGTTTCCAATACTGTATATAACGCCATAAAGGCATTGAGAAAACCGGCGATTGCCGCTGTGTTGTTGGGGTTGTTGTTGATGTATGACCCCAATTCGGCTTTGGCCGCCTCGGGCGGCAGAATGGGTGGGAGGTCGTTTTCCTCGCAGTCCTCATCGTCTTCTTCGTCGAGGAGTTACTCAGTGCCGAGGACATCGAGCCCGGGGTTTTCTTATTCGGTGCCATATTACGCGCCTTCACCATTCGGGTTTAGTGGTGGCGGGTTTTACGTGGGGCCGGCTGTTGGATTCGGAGTGGGAGCCGGGTCGAGTTTCTTTTTGATTTTGATGGGTTTTGCCGCTTTTGTTTTGGTTTCGGGGTTTCTTTCGGATCGGTCGGAGGGTGGTGTTCTTACTGCTACCGAGAAAACGAGCGTGCTCAAGCTTCAGGTATTGTAGAAATTCGAATTTTCTCTTATAAGCATTGGCTTTGACTCAATTTGCGTAATTTGATGTTTCCAATATTAGTGAGAACGTTTATATAAAGTGATTGTTCGATGACAGATTTTTTTGTCAGAGAAGTCCTTTTGCCCACAATAATTATTGGCCTTATTAGAATGGTCCTTGAAATCCTGTCGGAATCATTGGCGTTCAATACCAGCGGTTAAATATACCTAGTGACAAGGGGGCAGATACTTTGTACCTTCATGTTTGTGATGGCGCTAGGGTGGTTGGGCGTAAGTCGGATTTTGTTTTGGGGTTCGTACATGTCTGATTCATTTAAACTGTGACTGTTTTCTGTTCAATGAAGCGGCATTTTGGACTCCAAAAGCGGTCTTTTCATGAGTGTAGTCTTGTATGGATTTTATGGAGAATTAGTTGAATGGCTTGGAGAATTTCTGAAGTTACTATATTCAGCGTACTCTAATGTTTGATTAATTAGAAGAAAATTGACCACGATATTTTATAATGAAATGTTTTTGGCGCTGTGGGGTCCTGGACAATTGGGAAATGCCTAAAATTAATGGATGTAGATTAAAGATTGGAATTTTTACATTTTACGAGTACACCAGCATTTTTTTAATTGAATTTTTTAGAAAGTCAGTTCATTTGGTTGCTTAAGAAGTAGTTCAATGTTGTCAATCATTTCATGCTGAGATTGTCCTTTTCTTGAATTGAGTTCTGATGCACTTTTTAATATCTTACTTGAATTTCAGAAAACAGTTATTTTGTATTTATTTCATTAGTGTACCTATGAAAAAAAAGTTGATTTCATAGTGTCTATTCTTAGGTCGGATTGTTGGGCATGGGGCGGTCCCTTCAAAGAGATCTTAATCGGATTGCTGAAACTGCAGATACATCTAGCTTTGAGGGTTTGAGCTATGTATTGACAGGTGGAGTTTCTAAGTAAATATCTTTATTCTTATTTTATAGGACTTTTATCCTTCGCCTGATCTGTGGTTCATTTCTTATTTATTTAACAAAATTTTTTTTATTCCTTAATCAGATATCTAGCAGATTTGAGTTATCTTATGCAAATTAATATATGGTGATTGATTCCTAAAAAATTGTCTAAATGAACTTTACTGGCTGTAATGTTGCTTATCATGCGTATGGTCCGTTTATCATTTTCTCTGATTATGTAATTGTAGCCTCCACCGAGTTGTGGCCAAAATGGGGCTTTCACTCCCATAAAATTAGGATTGTGAGTGAGAGGTTGCTGGGTTCTAAACCTTCAGGGTGCATGTGTTAAATTACCTTTTTTTATGGGGGGTGGGGGGGAGAGGTAGAGAAAATTCTAATCCTACTCAGAAGTGAGCTGATGGAGAATGTTTTACTGTTCCTTTAAGGCAAATTATAAGCTTCAAGGTGTAGGTAAGATGATATCTAGAATCATGGAGTTCAATGCCATGGAACAGAGAGAAAAGAAATTGATCTAAACTCATAGAAAAAAATAATTGTAACAAATTACATTTGAGACTAAAAATGTTGGAATGATTAGAATTTGTAAATTAAAGAAAAAAGTCACAAGAGTTTGAGTGCTGTAGAGACATAGCTTGTGTCTTTAGAAAATTTTACATGTACGCGCACATATACACACTTGTCTTGGTGATGCTGTGTTGTTGCACAAAATGACATTATTTTATATTGATTCACAGTAGTATGTTCATAAGGAATTTTCCAAAAGGCATCAAAATCATGAAAATCTTCCTTATGATTCTGAAGTGGTCATCACCATATGTTGACTTGATCAGATTTGGGAGTGATTTGCTAATCATTCATAACATACCCCACGATACTTGATTTTGCGGCAAGCACGAATGATGTACATCTCTTATATTGCTTCTTACATTGTTGGCAATTGTCATATCATTAGCGCATCTCATTTCTTTTGGAACATAGGACTGACATTTTTTTTTTTATTACAGCACATACATTGGTCCTAATTTTGCCTTTAATCAATTTCTTCACCTAAAACTTGTCATATGCAACACGACAAGCTAAGGGTTTCTTGTTATTTTTATGGTCAATTATCTTAGATTCTGACTAATTTATCTTTTTGATGCAGAGACAACGCTAGCTTTGCTTCGGCATCCTGATTATTGTATCTCAGGTTATTCATTTGTAAGTTGAATGCCATCTCCTCAAAGATCTTGATCTACTGAACTATAAAATCTTAGTTTGGATCAATGTTGGTCAAGAGAGGAGAGAGAGAAGGGGTTCAGGGGTGCATTGCACACATGCATGTTATAATCACACATGGCAACCTTGTTTTTGTCAGTAACATACTAGTTGATACCCTGCTTTCCATCCACTTGAAGTTGAAACTTGAACTATTTGCACAAAATTGGTTGGCATCTCACGTTTGTAAACAACACCACTCAAGGACAATGGTAATTTTATTGAGCTCTTGAGCGATTAACTTAAATTAGTCTCCTCCAGATTTACATGTGTAAGAAGTTGCAATTTATCAATTTCATCTTATCATTTTGGATTAATCATAATTCTTTCTGGAATATATTGGCCTTCTTTAAAAAAATTTGAGAACTTAGTTTGATTAGATTTCAGAAATGAATAACTTGTGCCATTCTTGCAGGTGGATTTAAAGAAGAGCATGGAGGATGGTGAGAAACGCTTCAATCAGCTTTCTATTGAAGAAAGGGGGAAGTTCGATGAAGAAACACTCGTCAATGTGAACAACATTAAAAAGCAAAGCACAGGCAATCAGAGATCTAATGGATTCAGCAATGAGTACATTGTGGTAAGGTCAACTTTAGGATGAATTTGTTAAAATGTATGTCAACACTTCATTTATGGGTTGACATGGGCTGTTTGGGTGTTCTTCTGCTGACATGAAAATCTTCCGTGCAAACACTTCTGTCATAGTCTGATGCATCACTCAATGCACCACAAATAAATTTATCTCAAACGGCTAAGATGCTCTGGCCATATGACTAACATTTTATTCCCAACAATTTTCTCCCTTTTCCCAAATTCTTAATTGTCAAATGTTTTACCAAAAACAGTTGTCTGTCCAAAGAATGATACTGTTCTCGGCACTTCTGCGCTCCAAATATTCTTCGATGAAAAATCAATTGCTAAACAGCCTTATAGAAAGAACGATACTTAAACATTCTATTATTAGAAGGCCTCTAGAATGTTTTATCTTTCCCTCGACCTGTAGGGAGAGTAGAGTGCAGTAGCTCCAGGGAAATGTCAACTGGTTGATGCTCTCTTTTAAATATTTTAGAACTGTAATATTCCAATGCAGAGGTCCTTCACCATATACTCCAAACTAAGACGCAACTGAGCATTTCTTATCCTCTCATATCGAGAACAAGTCTGGAAACTCGAAACTTCCATGCAAGCATGATCATTGTAATCTATGTGGTTTGCTCAAGTGATTGGCTCTCTCTCCCCTTCTCAAAAGAGGAGTTGGGGGATCCAGTGGGAGTTAAGTCAGATAGATATAATGCCCATGGGAGTGGTAAACTTGGTGAGCGATCTGTCTTAGAATAGAAA
Source organism: Pterocarya stenoptera (assembly GCA_003123785.1). Classification (NCBI taxonomy): domain Eukaryota; kingdom Viridiplantae; phylum Streptophyta; class Magnoliopsida; order Fagales; family Juglandaceae; genus Pterocarya; species Pterocarya stenoptera. Next base: position 437,846 of record QEOT01003684.1, on the reverse strand, counting down.
GCTAGTGGTACAACCCCAGTTCATGTAAGAGTGGTGTGTCACTGAGGTAGAACCAAATCAATCTTGGTGGGTTTCAGTTCTCTGATAATGTGATGGGATTTTTCTTGCATTTATTTATATGATTAACTTTTTGGTGTAGAAAGAAAACCTAAAAGTAAGAAATAACCTTAAATGAAAAAGGCTCACCTGAGGGTAATTCCTATCTCAATTTGAATATGCAGAAACATTTTTACTGACATTTTATTATTTTCTAAAATTTGGATTTTAAAAGAGTATTAGAATGACTTTGTATATTACATTCTGAAAAGAATGTTGCAGGTTTGCGTTTTTGTAGTTAGATCTCAAAGTCTTTTGTGGGGTGATGAAGTTCTAATGGTCGGTGACCGTTGTAATAGCACCAAATTGATCTAGTTTGGTGCATACTTTATTGACATTCGAAAGCCAGACCAAAGGCCCCATTGAACTGCCCAATTAAGTATAAATTTACTTCTGGCTGATAGCAACCATTTTTGTCTTTCCTGTTAAGATGGTAGAAGATCATATATGGTGTAGAGTCTTATAAACCCTTAGTTCGTCATTTACAAAGAATCTGAAGGTAAGGTTTCCACCATTCCTTTTACTCTTTTTAATTTTGTTGATGTTTCCACTACTCAAGTTCTGTCAGACTCTTTACCTCCTCCTTGACAGCTTTTGATAATAAATGTTATAGGTTGCTTGACCCATAAATCTGAGACCACAAAACTGGTTTGTCTCTGCTTCTCAACCAAAGGTGCTCCTAGGACCTCTTATAGACTCATAAGAAATTAACCTAGATGTGGTATTGGTCATTTACTCTCATTTAACAAGTTGCAATCTTATGGAAGTAAAGGCGTGCTATGCTCTTTTGATGCATTCATTTCATCTCAATAATTTAATGCCTGTTGCATGAAGTGATTGGAAAGAAAAATGTCGATAATATTTTTCCCGATTTCCCTGACATTTTGAGATTTTTGCAAGTCAGATAACAATATTGGTGGCTGCTGAAGGAGTCCATAAGCTGCCCACCATCAATGGCAGTGGGGACTTGAAAGAAGCCTTGCAAAAGCTTGGATCCATTCCCTCGAGCAAAATATTAGTAAGAATGTGAACATTGTTGTGATCATTACTTACAGAGTTTTTATTTTTTGTGCCTGATATGTCTTCTGTTTTCATGCAGGCAGTTGAGGTACTGTGGACCCCTCAGAATGAAAATGACACTCTTTCAGAGAGGGAACTCCTTGAAGATTATCCTCTTTTGAGGCCTTTGTAAGAGTATTGCAACCGGCTACCTTTTGCCATGTGGTAAGAGGTATAACTGAATTGCCTATTGGATCTAAAATGGCATTGGAATAGGAAAATTGTCTATAGTTAACAGAAAGTAACCTTGTTGAAAATATGATAAGATGGTATGTTGCTGTCCTGCATTTGTAAGCTCTTAGGCTTTACTTCAGAACCTTAGCTTTGTTTCACTAATTCTTCAATCTGCCACTCATGAGTTATTTATTTTTTTAGTAGTACCCATGAGTTATAAAGGTGCACTATGGTATAAAGTTCACTTTTGATAATATGTACCATGAATATTACAATTAGAATCAACAGATAACCTTTATATTGCAGTTTATACAATCGACCAATAACTGATTATTCATTTTCCTTCTGTATTTCTCTTTCTCTCTCTCGTGCACAATTTTGATTATTAATTTTCCTTCTTGGGAGATACAGACGTTGGGAACAATTGGTGGGCGGAGATTTTTTCTATATATTTATAAATCAAGGCAACCAAATACAACCACTGAAATTCTGAATCCTTTGTCTGCGAAAGTATTTTTCTGCATTAATTTTAAAATTCCTAGCATACACATGTAATTCTATTCATTTAGGTAGTAAAATATTTGGACGTAGTTGTAGCGAACTTGACTTGTGTGTTATGGTCTCGGTTAAATAGAGTTTGAAAACATGTACTTTTGGCAACAGATGGAGATTGTGCATCATTTGATTTGTTGTTTTCCTTTCCAATGGCCGGGGCTGGTAAAGAAACTAACTTAGTGCAGTTTCATGATGGATTTGAGTTTCTTTCCTTTGCGTGGCAAGCTTCTCAGCTTTTCTAGCTGTTGTTAAGGTGCCTAGAGCTCATTTGCACTTGGGGTCCTCAATTTATATCCTGTGACATCGTCTACATGTGAAATTAGTTCTTTTCCTGAAGCCCATAACACAAAACGGAGTTTTCATATGTTTTAATTTTATTTTCCTGAGGCAAACACAAAGTTAGGGTCATTTACACATCAGTGACATCAGAAGTACACTGGTTATTGGTGGAAGATACCTTTAAAACCAGTTTGTAGAAGGTGAGATGTGCAATTCCAGTGGAAGTACTGTTGCTGTTTTTCCTAGAGCTGTGGTAAACAATTCTTGATCTTGCGATTAATATTTTATGCAGAAGAGGTCCTCTTTTGATATTTTGTTATTCTTTAGGCATGGATTCTGCCTACTTGCAAATGGTGTGGTTTAGTGGGTAAGGGTTATTATCGGAGTAGGAGATTGATAAGGACCCGAGACGGAGTTTTGGAAGAGTTTTAAAGCCTTTTAGACTTGTTCAATAATTGTGTACTTGTTTGCGGACTTGCACCTAACATTCACCATTCCTAATGCGCAGTGGGTACTGCAATACACGTTGAAGGTCAAATTAAATCCATTTCTAGACCATTATTATATTTTATCATTTTAAACTATACTCCACTTCTAGCAATCTCATATTTATTTATTTATAACAAACACATATAGACGTATAATTGTACAAATGCATGACATTTTTACAGTTTTATATCAAACTATAGTGTCGCACGATCTCATAATATTTAAATATACCCCCAGACCTTAGGTCAAGCTTGAGTTTGGAAATCGAGAAATCCTACGGTTATACAAAAGTAAACTAACAAACTGACGTGGTATCATGTGATCTATTAGATTTAATTTACAAGAAAAGTAACTTTACAATTTGACGTATTACATCAAGCTATGTCACTTTATATGTTTACATTTGTATAATCTTTTTAGGACTAAAGTATTTCTCTTGGAAATCAAACAAATGTTATATGAAGCTGCATGCAACAGCAACAACATGGTCTATTGTTCTTTTTCTTTAATATATATACATATATATATAATTAATCTTTACATCATCCTACACACCACACACCATAACCTTTTTTATTTTTTTTTTATTTGTTTTTCTTATTAAATGTGTATTATATGGATGATGAATAAAAAAATATAAATATTTCAAGAAGAGTAAAATAAAAAAAAATAAAAAAAATAAAAAACACATTAGTGTGTGGTGTGTAGGATGATGCATAGCAATGCTTATATATATATATATATATATATATGAAAAATTCTTGGTATTAGCCTGGCCACCAACACACACTCTCCACACCATACGTGGCAGACCGAGTTCACTAAGTAAACCGGTTCTGTCAAACCTCACTCGTTCCCTCCCCCTCGAGAGCTCGACGATGACCCCTCAGATGCAGACTAGATTCCCTCCCAAAGCCCCCCTCAGACCCCCCTAGCGAAAAACTCGGGACCAAACCTTCGCGTTCTCAGAGTGAAAAGCGGGGCATGATTTCCTAGACTCATTTACCAAGTTAGAGCGAGCCATTTGGTGGGTCAAGCCAAGCGAGGTAGTCCTCCTCATCCTATAGCTTTTTATATATTTTATTATCTAATATATCTTGAAGATTATACAAAAAATAGTTTATATTTTATTTTCTGAAACAATTAGCATTAAATAAATTCGACCACCAGATATCCCACACAATCTGGAAATTTGGGATGAATGGAGGTGCCATCAAGAAGCAAGAAGGTGAAAATGCCAACTTTTGTCAGCATGAGATGGATGCATTAAAAAAAAAAAAGAAAAAAGAAAAATAATGCTAGTAATGGAATATTTTTCATGTAGATTATCTTCCAATGCCAACTTTTTATGCCTTTGATTCCCACAAAAGTATATATTAGAGAACTTTTGACAGCTTGTTGGTGTCGTACTCGTGCTTTTGTATGAGTGGAGCTCAAGATAAACGTTTCAAAGGAGGACAAGTTAAAGTGGAAAGATGGTGAAATCTTTGCTTTGTACTAAACATAACATGACTGCACCAACGCTAGTTGCATTTATTTTCCATCCTTTTTCTTTGCCTTCAAAATAAAGAAAAAGAAAAAAATCAACAATTCAACAGGGGGTGGCCTTACGAATCATGCATTCCTTACTAGGATTTACATATTATATGAATATGTCTACATATGTATTAACTTAAAAATCCCTACCGTTTTTTTTTAGATGATACAAGAAACAAAACTTCACATCATGATCATGATCATGATCACTTTATAATTAATATGAGAATGGCAAGAAAAAAAAAAGTTTATTGCTTTTCAATCATTCAAAAGTGTACACCTCTCTCTCTCTCTCTCTCTCTCTCTCTCTCTCTCTCATCGAACTCTATTGTGCATTCATTGTTCCACTTGATCCTACCTTTAACTCAATCATACTGCATGATATCGTGTAGGACTCTTTCAAAAGCAAGTGGTTGAAATATAAGAATTTTTTTAAAAAGAAATTGGATTAATTGAGCCAAACAGATCACAAATTAATATGCAAGACAGCTTTTTTCTGATTCCTTAAACAATCTGGCATCGTCTTCAGCAAGAACAAAATATGATCTTGGATGGATTAGTTTTGATCCTATCATATTCCAAACTTTTGATATTTGATGAAGATAGTACTGTACGTTGTTCCTCAAATAGTGTGACATCAAACCTACCATATTGTTTGGTAGAGAGAAGAAGATGATACCCAAGAAAGGAACCTATCTAGTTATTTCCATTTGAATTTGCACGGCAATGCATCCATATCACTTTCTGAACTTTTTTCCAAAGAGTTGGCAAGCTTTTAATACAGCAAGAAATTAAAACAAATGAATAATTAGTTCTATATGAACAATATTAGAAGCTCCATTATCTTGAGCAAATCTAAGCTCAGCTTGGCATGATCATGACCAATCAAATGGATCCGGCACATAAAATTAATGTAAATATAAAACCAGATTCCGATATAGACATTCAACCNTTGAATGAAGACAAATCGAGTCAAAGGAGACCTAATGACTTCATCACTTCTCAAGCACGAAATAAGAAAATCGGCACTATGATTTTTGACCCAGAAAACCAGAATTCAAAAGGTACAATTTTGGTACAATCCATGGCAAAAGTATGAGGTGAGTTGGGTTGCATTTGATTCCAATAATGTCAAACGTCTATATCAAAGTCAGCCAGTGTGAGCTGAGTAGGTGGACCATACCGTGTTGATGACAGAACACCATGTTGGTCATGTGGATGTGGCTAATCCAGATTTACGAGTAGATCAACATTGCATGGATCATGACTCTCCGGAGGGGCCATGCGTTTTTTTTACTTCTCTTTGAGGTCTCATTTGGTTGTTTAACTCAGTTCAATCTAATTTTAAATTAAATTTAATATCTAAATATATAACTTTCAAATTATTAAATTCATCTCAACTTAAAATTTCTTTACACGTGAGACATAATTTTTTCGATTCAACACTTCTTTATACGTGAGACTACAACCTTTTAAACTTTCTATAAATACATCTAAACTCATCTTAACATTTAAACACATTTAAACTCATCTAAAAAAAATTCCATAAAATTCATTCCATCATCTCAATTTTCAAAGGCAGGCTAAAATCTCCCCCACCCTCTTAATTAATTGTCTGGAGTCTGGGGCCTACAACATGCAAAGCAGGTAGATGCCTTCGAGAAAACACTCTCATCGGCACTATCAACAGCCGACATTACCAAACGATTCGCCGCACGCGCGCGCACAAGCAAGAGAACCCCCAATATTGCATTATATACTAGTTTGGGTAATGCTACCTGTGCGTATTCTTTTACGCGGACCTTTTTACGCACTATTAGCATTGGGTTGACATATAAAATGATCCCAAAAAAAAAACACTGCATTTTGCACTCAATGGCTCGTGTTGTAATAGGGAGTTTCATTGTACGCGTTTTGGACAGACTGTCTTGGAAAAAAATTCATCGGTTCAGCCAAGTTGGTGGACTTGGGGACCTTAAACTCACTGTGTTTAGTAGTTAGAAGGTTAAATTCATCAAAGTCACTGCATTTGAAGATCCTACAAGTAGAACAACATAAGTCCACTTGGAGATATTCTCTTGGGGAGGACCTTTCACTCACTATGCTTATGGTTTCATTCTAGTTGTTTGGGACAAAGTTCACAGAGAGGAACTCAAACAAAACGTTCAGGCTCGAGAGATAGGTTCGATGAATCTGATATTAACTGGCCAAAAAAGGGTGGATTTGATGATGTTACAGGCTCTCTGAGTGTGTATGGAATGGAATACATAAAAGAATCTTCAAGTGCCTTCCAGATTTATATATCAACAGCATCAACTGGGAGAGAAACTGTCCTGTGAAGAGATTGTGGAAGCAATGGCCCAGCGTGTAAACTCTTTGCAGTTACCATATCCTCCGGATTAGAGGAATTCTTCATCACCTTGCAATTTCGGGCCCACTGGGTTTCCGAATTGGGGCAGCTTTTGTTGACATAAGCTCTGCAAATGGAAGAAAATTTCCCATCATAGGCAGGGGATTTCCTGAGAACTCCATTGTCATCTACTTGTAGTGTTTCTAATACCAAAGATGCCAAAAGCCCATTATCTATTTTGTTTTCCCCATTCCCACAAGTTGAAGGTTTTGATGCAAGTCCTAACTGTTGATCGCGAAGTCCCCTCAACTCCATTTGGTACTTCGCTTTGAGCCATCTCAATTCCTGCTCAATTTCTTTCTCATAATTTTCTGACAAGTCACAATACAATGATGGCTTTAAGGAGGAAGATTGGGAACCAGATAAATGTAGAATTAAATTTCCTGCGTTCGATGCATTTTTATTCTTCACATTATCCTCCTCCTCATCCTCGGGGTTGTCATGCTGATCCCGGATTTCTTGATGATGCAAGCAGTCTGATTGGTTTGATACATTAGGAGCACCCACAGTCACATGATGCTCAGACTCCTCAGCTTGGAATGTAATCTCCTCAAACCGGCCATGCATCGAAGCAGCACATCCATGTTTACAGCATTGAAGAACTTGCAAATTCTTGATGCCCTGATTATGCGACAGGAAATCCATGAAGGAGCCACTAGAGGTATGGTTGGAAGCACAATTGTGACAGAAGCCTTGATTAGAAAAGCGGGGTGTTTCCTCTATTCCTGGACCAGGCCTCCATTCAGGTACCAAGGAAGCTATTTCCCCATCGATCATGCCTGCTATTCTGGTCACATCCTGATCAGTAATATCCAGTTCTGCAACCATTTCAGTGGCCACACTCAATGCTGTATCTGTCTCAATGTCGAATGGGAAATATATGTTCCGTATACTGCCTGCAAAGAGACAAATTACAGTGCCAAATTTGATTTCCACTAGGAAGGACAAGTAAACAATCTGTCAAAATAAAATCAAAGGAAAGAAGTGAAAAGAGATTCCCACCTTCTTTATCTGAAATTCTAAGTCTTAAAAAGATGCCATCATCTTCTCTTTTTTTCCCTTTGATACTTATGTCAACATCCTCAGAATGTTCATCATCATGGTACTCAAAGAGTTCAATTCCATTTGGTTCCATCTCAACCAGATGATAACCCCATTCATTTTCGGCTTCAACACCATAACCATTGGTGTACCCATTACTATATGTGCTATTACTGCAATCACGTTCAAGGAAAGGCAACCTTAGAAGGGAACCAGTCTCGTCGAGTTCTCTACCATAATCAACTGGTCTCAAATCATATTCACCATCATCTATCTGGAGAAAAGGATCATCCAGAAGCTCCCTTGCAGAAAGCCTTAGAGACACAGTTGCCAAGCATTTATCCACAAATTGTCGCACTTCTGGATCCTTCACTTTGTACAATGCATCTGGTTTTTTGCCCTAAAGAATTAAAGCAAATTAAATCTAGACCTTTTTTATTTTGACAAGTAAAATGGAAAAAAAAAAATCTAGGCTTTTTTTTCATTTGGCTAAAGAAATGAAAAGCATGCCAATGGAGAGAGAGAGTGAGAGAGAGAGAGAGTCCACTTACAGAAATAACTTTCTTGTAAATCTGGGCAGGATGGGTGCATTCACTATATGGATATTCAAAAGTGACCATTTCCAAAAGGCACATCCCAAATGAGTAAATGTCAACCAACTCGTTGTAAGCCTCCTCATAAACTTCTGGAGCCATGAACTCTGGAGTCCCTGTTTAAAAAAGAAAAAAAAAAGAAGAAGCTTAAAACCATATGAACTACAACCTTAGATATCTTCCCTTTAACCAAATCCACCATTTACCCAGGATAATCAAAATAGAAAGAGCATC